>VXAZ01004027.1:1056778-1078495 GCA_013399875.1 Gymnorhina tibicen
TCGTAATGCTGTTTGCACTTAGGCGCTCCCTCCCTGCCTGCCTGCCCCCCGCCCGCCCCGCTGCCGCTCCCGGCCGAGCCAAGATGGCCGCGCTGCTCCTCCGCGCCAGCCCAGCGCCGACATGAACCGGAAGGTCCCGCCCCCCGCCCGGCGTGTGCGGGGGCCTCGGGGCCGGGACCAGCCCTGCCCTCCGTGCCGGCCCCGCGTCCTCCGGGGATCGGCCCCTGGCCTCCCGGGGACCGGCCCCTGCCGTCCGTGCCGGCCCCGCGTCCTCCGGGGATCGGCCCCTGGCCTCCCGGGGACCGGCCCCGCTGTCCTCCGGGGATCGGAGCAGCCCCGGGGCGGCACAGCTTGGAGTGGGGTTCGCCTTTGTGAGACCCCACCTGGAGCACTGCGTACAGTTCTGGTGTACCCAATACAAGGAGGACATGGAGCTGTTGGAGCAAGTCCAGAGGGGTCCGCGAAATTGATAAGAGGACTGGAGAATCTCCCCTAAAAAGAGCGAGAAAGTTGGGGCTGTTCAGCCTGGAGAAGAGGAGGTTGTGTGGGGAACTCAGCAACCTTCCAGTGTCTGAGGGACTACAGGGGAGCTGGAGAGGGACTCTCCATCAGGGACTGTAGTGATAGGACAAAGAGGAATGGGTACAGATTGAAAGACGGGAAAATTAGATTAGATATTAGCAAGAAATTCTTTACTGTGAGGGTGGTGAGGCACCAGAACAGGTTACCCAGAGAAGCTGTGGATGCCCCATCCCTGGAAGTGTTGAAGCCCGGGTTGGATGGGGCGTTGGGCAACCTGGTCTAGTGGGAGGTGTCCCTGCCCCTGGTAGGGTGTTGGGACTGGGTTCTTCCAACCCCTTAACAGTCTGTGATTCTATGATTCCACAAACAGGCCCTCAGGGAGCGGTATGAGAGGAGATGCGGTGTGAGGTGGCGTGGGAAGCTCAGGTGTTGGGGAGCACCATGGGGCAGGATGGAGCCGCAAAGAGTGGTTGGAGAAATGGCAGATCTCCCTGCAGAGCCAGCCCTTAGCTGGGGAAGGGGACAGACCCTGCTGCCCACTCACAGCCAGGAAAAGGGACACTGGCATGGGTAGTCCAGGAATGGGTCATCTGTGTTCAGGGTTCGGCCCTTGCGCCATCTGCCAAAGCATGTCCTCCCTTGGGCTTTCCCAGCCCAGAGGATGGTGTGTGGTACAGAAGGGAGCTCACACCTGGCAGGGGTCTGAGGCTGGTGTTGGCAGATCTCACCTGGTGCCATCAGAAGCCCATACGGTGTTACAGAACTGTGTTTTCATACCAGCTTGATGCTTGGCTCATTTGTTGAAGGAGGGTGGAAGCCTGGGCTATCAAAACATTCTTTGTATATCCAGTAGTTACTCTGCACAATCCTTTTTGAGTCTATAAAGAAGATCTTGGTATAGCCATGAGTAGATCTAATTATGAATGAAAAACAAGAAAGAGAAATAAATTCTGTATATTCAGTATGTAGGTGGTTTAAAACCAAACCTATTTCTCTTTGGTTGTTTTTTTTTTTGTTTTTTTTTTGCAGAGAAGATATGAACTTCTGTAGAAAAAAAAAAAGCTGGATCTGGTGGGATTTGTAGAAACTTGGCACATCTGCAGGTCTGGCAGCCTAGCAGTAACATTTTGTCTTCCTAAAGTGTAGTTTCTCTGACAAACTTTATGGCTCTCATAAATATTTGCCAGCTTAGCCCTGAAATCCATCCTATGATGTAGGCGATATTTTCCTTGCTTTTAGAGACACGAGCAAGGAAAGATGGCCTTTGAACACCACCCAATAAAGTTGCATGCCTGTTACTTCATCAGGACTACAAAATGCTCCACAACACCTGACCTGCCGATTTTCCTTCCTAACTCTCTCATTAGGCTGATGTCTTGCTTTGTGTTAATGACAGGAATTTTGGATTTCAGGACTCATATCTTGTGCAAATGTTTGTATTTCTGTGTGTACATGCACATCCATGTGTGTATTTGCTCAGACAATACATCCTCATAGTGGAGCCACTCTCCCTGGGAAGCAGGCAGGACCCTTTGCACAGAGCAGGGAGTGGGATTTGTCTATATCTGACTTGTCAAGGTCAGTCACGAAGTCTAAAGCAAAGCCAGGAAAAGTGTCCAGATCTCCTGACTCTGCTTTTGCCACAGGGCTGCTGCCTCATCTTTTTCTTTTTGGTTGCCAGTAGAATATGTTCTTTACAATGTGTTTGTAAAAAATTGCAATTGAGTTATGACAGAGTCAGAAAAAGGGCAAAAAATGGGCAGAGGTTTCTTTGGGTTGTTACCCAGCCTAATGCTCTCACCCTGCACTTGTGGGCACTCCAGCCAGCATGGGAAGGCTGAGCTGCCCGCGCTGGAGCGATTGGCAGCGTGTGAGCAGCACTCGTAATGCTGTTTGCACTTAGGAGTGTGCCTGTCCTGATCTGTGGAAGTTCTGTGCACAGGCATGAAGAGGCATTAAACTTAGCATTGTGTATACTTGCATTTCTGCTCTGTGGAAGCAGTAGTCACTCCGATAAAATCTGAACTGTACAATGGTGGATAGATGAAATTCCTGGGCCTGTTGATACAGTAGGAGTTCCACTATTGCCCTTGATAAAGTCCACATTTAATACTTGCAGTCCAAATTTAAAGGGGCTGGGGAAAGGGCACAGGGAGCAGGGGAGCTGTGGGGGATGACAGTATATACAAAGATGTTTGTATCTTTCAGGGTCATGTTTTTGATTGGCAAAGTGATTTTGAAGTAAGAACTTTTGAAGTGCTTGAGACCACAAAAATAATAGTAGCTGATTTTGCTATTTTATTGCCATTAAATGACAACATTGATTAGAGCTGGTTTTACTGTGTAGCAAAACTTGCACAGAGAATGACAACCTGCATAGCAGGTACTTTCTTCTACATTTCGTTGTTGCTATATTCTGCTTCTCCCATTTAAACAGATGAGTTAATTTCAAAGTGTATTCCTGTTCTTCTTAGAAATTGGGCCATAGAAAAAAGCTGATTGCATGGGTTTCCTCTTTCTTTGTTGTCCATAAACATTCTGTGTATTATCAGGTACTACTTAAAGCCACATTCACAAATCAGAAGGTGATTTTTTTTCCTGTAAAGGTTCTGAAAACTCAGAAAGCAGTCTCATAATCCTATCACGCTTTCTGGTTCTTGTGCTATCACTAGTGATAGTGACAGTGATTTCGTAAGGGGACTTAGATGATAATGTTTGTATGTTACCAGACTAGGCTGCAATTTGCGCTTTGAGCTGTACTGGCTACAGTGCTAGCAGTTATAAAAACTTGTTTTTGCCAGTAGAGCTGGAGAATATGACTCAAAAACATACAGGAAGCAGATTCTGCTAGTTAAGGTGCCTTTTTTATGTCACTTGTTTGGCTGCCACCTCACAGAGAAAACAATATGATACAGAACGACATCATTGTGGTGAAGAATTTAGAATTTTTTTCTTCTGGACATTAAAAGCCACACTAAGAACCTCAATGCTGCACTGCACAGAGTAGATTCTAACAGCATTTGCAATCAGAGCAAAAAATGTTGGACTTGATTACAGTTGCTGGGCAAAACATAAGGATTAAATTTAATGTATTCATATGCACAGGTTTTGAGTCTTAATTCTGGAAGAAGGATTACAAATGCAGAACTGACTGAGGAATTTTTATTCCACTCACCACTCTTTAAAGGCTGGGGACTGAAAGACATCAGTTGGTAGAGGCAAGTAGAGAATCAGCTAATGTAATTGTTATAGGTACTCTGTTGTGCTCTGCAGCTATGACAGTACTTACCAGCTGGGAATCTGGCCAGGTATTAAATCATTTTAGTTTATACAAAAATTCCAGTTTAGACTGATAGTCGTTAGCCCTAATGAAGCATTTTGGTTTTTTTCCTTAAGCCTTTGAAAAACACATTTTAAAATATGTTATATCCACTGGGATACAGCTAATTTATTCATTCTTATTCCAATGCTCTTTTTTTCTCTTGTAGAAATTCTAAGGTAATTCCATGCAGTGAAAGATTTCCAGGACTGTTTTATCATTAGTGTTGTCTTTAGAACTGAAGTCGTTCCTTGTGTTTGAAATCAGTATTTGTATTTGGTTTTAAAATCTTAACTTCTAGACAATACATAGTCTTAACAGTGTTTTATGGTAGGAAGAAGTGTGTGTTTTTTAAAATGTTGATGACAAAGCTATTGATAGAAAAGGACTGATTACTGTCTGCAACCTGAATCAATAGTTCATGCTCAGTTATAATGAGGCCCAAGTGCAACCTGCTGCAAGGCCAGAGCAAAATGCGGTGTTGACAGCAGAGAAAACATTGGAAAGGGAAAAGATTTTCCTCTCCAACTTCATGTCCAGCAGAGACCGAGATCTGAGAGGTGGGAGAAGACTTTGTGTGTGTTAACTTCTCCCTTTGGTCCACACAAGTGCCTGGGGACAGCAGAGTGGCACTGCAGCTGCTCTGCATTCCTCAGGTGAGGAGAGGTTCAGGCGCTGCGCTGCGACCATGGGCAAACAGGAGCAAACAGTGGTGGTTCCTGAACTGCACGCCTCATTTAATTCCCTTCCTTAGGGCCAGGCATGCTGTGCTTTGCCTGCAGAGCCATATGGTGTGGTGCATGACACGTGAACCTTCATGATGGGATCTCTATCAAGTGCCTGAACTGCACTAATTCCACCACCATTTGACACAAATGCCTATATGGATCATAGCTCCAGGACAAAATCACAGTGCTGCAGAGAGCTGGGTGAGAGCATTGCTCTCATGGGTTGGCACAAGGTCACTGTTTAGAGAAGTAGAGGATTGAAAATACCTCCTTAGCTTTCCATGACCCTGATGCCATGTGAGTGACAAAGGCAATGCAAAGGACAAGTAGCCAGTTGGTGGTGATGCTAGCTCTGAATTTGACTCCGTACGTTTGAAGCTAAAATAGGTGTTTTATAGCAAGCCTCCTCCATTCTACCAGCACATGACCCCACCAAAGCAACATCCTAGATGCTTTGCCATCTAAGTCAGGCATGTTACTGTGCCTCCTACACCATTTCCTGTGTGGTTGATACTGAATCTAAGACTCCATTCAGAATGATGGGAAAAGAATAGATGACTCCTGAACATGTCATGTTTTCAAGTGCCAGTTAAGAATTGGTATGCCCACACAATAGTGGAAAGTAATTGTTTTGTAGCAGTAAGATAAATTCCAGGGCTTTTGGGTACAGGTTATCCTAAAAATTGGTATAGCCTACACTTGTTAAATCCTTGTTCATGCAAGAGTGTGTGTCAAGGTCCAGACATCAGCTGAGCCTCAGTAGTTTCTGAAGGCACTTTAGGTGAAGACCCAGGTTATTGCTCATACAGTCTCCAAGCCCTGAAGCCCCTCTGTGTATTTCCCTGAAGTAACTTGTGTTTGATTTCGTTTGTATCTTTTATTTAAATATTACCAGAGGCAAGGAATCAGTGAGCAGTTTAGGAAGACTGTCCATGTGATTGTTCCTCCTCACTTTTAGAAACCTTTTCTTCTGCGTTGGATATGGCTTCTAATGACATCTCCCAGCTGTGGGAACTTTCCTGCTTTTGTGTCATGGATGATCAGACTTTTACTCCAAATCAGGACCCAGCTCAGCCCACATCCATCTCTTTAAGAGACTGAAGAGAATGAAGTCTTGGGGTCTGTTATCAAAAGGCATCCTATTCCAATTTGTAAGCAGTAGTATGCGTGTTTCCTCTGATTCATCTCTACCTTATCCGTTGGTTTGTGCTGTGGATACCAGATGTGAACGTGGTTTTTCAGCTGTAGTAACACGAAACCCAAATACAGACATGATGTAGGTTATTTTGCTGATACCACAGCCGAAGAACCCATTTAGCCCTCTCAGATACTGTAACTCTGAACTCTGGAAACTCATATTCAGCTATGTCTCATGTGCCCTTTTCAGTATCTCTGACCCTTCCCGTCCATATGGTATCTCCTGTATTGAAACGACCCTTTCTTATTATTCCTACAGGTGTGATTTTTACTTTTGGTCATACTCAAATGTGTATTGTTCATCTGACTGCAATTTTGCAAGCTGGTTTGCTTGTACTGGTGACACATCCTTTAATTTCTTCCTTTTTTCTCTGTCTTGGTGTCATCTACAAACCTTATCAGTAATCCTTTTGTTTCTTTACAGTTCTTGATAAAATATCAGTTGGTAAAGATAAAGAACCAGTTGTGCAGGGTTATGGGACAATACTGCATTTTTCTGATGTTAGAAAATTGTTGATAAGTAATTGCCATCTTGAAAATTCACATGATGTGCAGGCCATCCAAGGTGGGAAAGGAAAAAATAAACTACTCTGAGAAAACAGCTGATTCGTGGGGTCTGCCAGCAAGCAAAGGGAAGGGGTGCAAGTACTGAGGACTGAATAAATGGTTGGGGTGGGACACTAAGCTGAAGGTCCCAGGGTGGCACCCAGGGAGCAGTGCCTGCTGCTCACAATGCCCCAAGCACCCTTCCAGGAACGCCATGGTGGTGTCTCGGGGATTAGTTAGGCAACCAATTTATGTGTGTCACGTTGGCTTTGGATTGTTCCGGTTTCTTAATCACCACGTCCTGCTGCAACAAGTTGAAGGCCTTAAAGAAGTCCAAGTGTTTTACATCAGCTTTGTTACCTTTATCACTCAGCCTTATAATTTCCTTGGTGAAAGATAACAAGTCAGTTTGAAAGGGTCTCTTCCCATAAACTCCTGTTGATAGGCATTAATGATATTTTCCTCCCTTAATTCTTTGTTAATCTAGATCCATATGAGTCATTCCATTATTCTGCTGGGACTCGTGTCAAGAGACAGGCCTACAATTACTTAGATCCTTCTCTCAACCTTTTCCAAAACCTTTTCCAACATCTGCTTTCCTTTGGAGCTTCCCCAATGCCCAAAAAGTTACTGGGTATCACAGGCAGCTGTATTGCTGTGCTTATGTGTTGAAGGCATCCTTGATAATTACCAGACAAAGTCAGCAACAATGTATGTGCTACTGAAACAAGGGGGGGTTGAGCAGTGAATTAACTTTATAATCATAAACAACCTTTGCAAAAGCAAAGAAGAAATATTTTATTTGCATGTCTATCCTGAGTTTCTATATCACAACCTAGTGTTATGGCTACAAAGGGTAGAAGGTCAATAGCTTCAAATGGAATTGGAAAAGTATCACATTAATGGTGTTGCCCCAATCCTGATTATAATTCACGTCACACTAGAACATAAAAACACTTTTGGAGAGAGAGGGGATGTTTTATCATCTAAGCACAGGACAGTTTTCAAGATGCATAGAAGAGCAAAAGGAATTAGAAGGAATGCTTTATTATTATCAAAATGAAAAGCAGGAATTAAGACTATCATCATTTCAAACACATACAAATAATAAACTCAAGTCCTTTATTCATCTGCATCTGTATTTATCTGAACAGGCATCTGAAGTTGCTGTGGAGGGCCAGGTTCCCCCTGGCTGCCCCTGCAGCCAGCCTGGCTGGTGCTTCCCAGTGGGAAAGATGTACTCCCAGCTTAGGCTTTGGAGGAACAGGATGTCTTTGTCCCAGAATAGTCAGGGCACCAGCTTTGCTTCTTCCTAGCCAAGAGTGCCTGTCACATCTTAGCCTTTTTTCACTGATGACAATAAACGTTTTGGGATTAGGTCTGTGGTCCGTATGAATCACAGAGCTTTGTAGGGCTTGCTTCAAGTGCCTGGAGCTATATAACCGTAATAAATGAATAGTCCCTGTTGGCAATGAAGTCCATGCATGCTGCAGGTATTCTGAGCAGAGAAAATCCAGCCTGTGGTGTACAGCTGAAGAGTTTTCTCCATGTGTCATGGAGTTTCCCTTCAAATAACTCGCTTTGATTTTCTTTCATGTTGCATTACACACCATCACATGATTTACAGGCAAGCATCTACCTACAACTACATAGCATTAATCATCTTTCATTGCTTTTATTCCCTTTTGCCCTTCTCTCTTTTAGCCCAGTATTTCTCCTATGACTTGTTCAACTAAAGTCTCCTTTCACCATTCATAAAAATACCATCAGAGTGGCCACAGCCGTGAGCTGCTTGAGCAGGGCAGGAGGGGAGCCCTGGAAACCCTCTTGCCTGGGGAATTCTGCTTTTTGGGGGCTCTGCACCTCTCCCCTGCCCTCAGTGAATGCCCACTTTGCCACCTACCTTCTCCCTGGCCCCTTAGCTAGTCTGTCAACAGAGCGATAATTCTTGCTGGCAGGCTTTACCCTTGCAAATATAGGATCCCGTTGAGCTAATAAATACTTCCTGTCATTGCCTAGGGTTGCCAACAGTAACATTCCCTTCCCCATTTATAGGAGATGCTGAATATGGCATTGGTACTATTAACACCTTTAACGTTTCTCCCATTAACGTTTTCTGCCTGTAAAAGGATTTTCATATTTTCTGTTGGTTCTGGTTTTACTTTCTTTGGTGGCTACTGAATCCTGAACCACCTGAACTTCAAGGAATCAGACCTTTAAATTTGTTTTAAAACTTTCACAATAATTGTAGATTTTTCTGTCTGACTTTGAAAAGCAAGATAATATTGGAGAGAAATGTGGGTGTATGACTCTGAATGCTTTAGGAACCTTTTATACTTACCCTTTTTTTCCAGCAGCAACATAGAATCAAATACCATGAAAAAGAGGCACCAATAATTATTAATATAAAACTTTTCTATGACTTGAAAGAGAAAAAAAGGAAAGAAAAGAGGGAAGATTGAAAAAGGGAAGATAACAGGATGGAGAGGAGTTTGCAGGTTTTTAAATGTTCAGTAAATGCTTGTTCCTGTTTTTCAAACAGCTTTTGCTGAAAGCACTTCTGTGTATCTACATTAGCAGATGAGATGGTTTTAACCCCAGTAAGCAAGGACATGGGAGCAGTGCTGGTTCCTGCTGCCTTGCCCCGGGAAGGGAAGTGAAGGATGACTTTGGAGGGGCTGGGTGGGCTCTGGGAGGCTTCCCAGTGGGAGAGGAAGAAGGGAACACACATGTGGACATGAATGAAGAGCTGACAGACTCAAAAGGCACATGGGTCTGAGGGATGGGGAGAGAGCTAGCAGCTGGAAAAACATGCAGGCACTAACCCTGGGACAATTTTCCTTTTGAGTAAATCTGCTCCTCTCACAAAGAGGAGTGAATTCAGAGGCCATGTTAGGTCCCACACTGGGTGTCATCCTGGATGGTTTGAGTTCTTGTTTCCTCATACTACTGGGCTTCAGTGATTATTGCAGTTGGTTATTGTGGGGCTGAGCCTCTACGACACCCTTTAAGAGGAGGAAAATCATTTTGCCTTCTTATATGAGGGAGGTGACCTGCAAGGGGACTTGTCTCCAGGGGATGATGCTGAAGGTCAGAGGCATCACCTGTAGCCACCTGAGACCGAGCCTGGGCTCACCTGAGGCCAAAGTCTGACTGCAGTGAGTTGAGCAAGGATGTCTGGAAGACATTGAAGGGCTCCTTTAGTGGGGCTGCCCGTTAGAGGAAAATGTGGTTTTTTCACTGGGCTACATTTGCCATTCACTGCCATGTCCTGTAGGCCTCTTTGTGGCACCGTGCCATAGATTTCAGGGCCTTGTGGCTTCTCTGGGAAGAGCTGGCACAGACTGGGAGAGGACTTGGGACATGCACTCTGTCCTCAGGAGACAGCGGTGTGGGGCAGGCACAGCCAATGTGCCTTGCCAGTGCTGACAAATGCTATGTAAGCCTCCATACACACACACACACACACATATTTATATTCCTCTGTGTCTGCATGCATATAGCAGGAAATTTTCTGCTCCCCTCATAACAGACCCTCCTGGTATTTCTAAGTATGACACACACTCCCCTTGGCAGTCCATGGAGGCTGTAATGTCTAACAGATAAGATTTATCACATTCTCTAACACCTAGGGAAAAGGCTAATGCTATTTTCTAAAGTGCCTGCATTGTTTTTGGGTTCATCTATATTGCTTTTAATATTTTATGTATGTGAATATGATGTACTGCAATGAAAACACCCTTACATCTTTTTCTAGCAAGTGCATCTTTCAAAACTAGAAACGATGTCAAATGATGGAGAGGAGCTCTGGGTCTGGAAGGCACAAGGAAATGCATAAAAGATGAAGGCCTATTTATGTTTCTCACACGCACGAAAAACCCTCCAACCAAAAAAACAACCCACCTACATTAAAGAAACACTATTCAAGCTACAAAGAAAATCAGCCAGCATGTGGCCTCTCTGTACTTGCACATTAGGATCCAGGCTTTAATTACAGGACTGCCTGCTGCCTTTCCAGAAGCCCCTGCACACGGGACCTGCAGTGGGAGCAGAGCTGTGTGTGGGAGAGGAATCCCCTTTGCTGGGGTAGCTGGGTTACAGCGGGTACCTCTACCAGGAGCAATATAAATGCAATATTAGCACAACAGAACAGGCTGGTTTCCTCTAGGCTCAGCAGTTAAGCTGCGTTAGGGCTCACACAGGGCTGCTTCAGGTATCTCTCCGAGCAGGATTGTTGCTCAGGTTGTTCTGCTGGTAGGAACCATCCATTTTGTGCACAGAGATGAGCCTGGGTGGGGAGCCTTGAGGAAACAGTGAAATGGGAAACCTGCAGAGGCAGCTTCACTCGGTTTCTCCTACCCCTGGAGCAGCCAGCTGTGTAACCTCAGCTCTCTGAAGGTCACTTGCACACATACTCACTTCTGCAGGGGTGCTCCTGGGTTCTAGCAAAGTACATGGGAGTCCCCAGCAGGCCCACCTTGTGGGGTGACAGGGCCAGCAGCAGAGCCAGAGTACAGACGCCACCAGGGAGAAGTGTGATAGGATCTAACAATGTGTTTGTCCCAGTGGAAGGGACATCCACAAAGCATCAACCCATGTGAGATGTAGGATCAGAAGGTTTCAGCTGACGATGGAGGAGAAACACAGAGGGGAATATGTGGTTCTTCCCAGACATTGCAGGGGACACATCCTAACGGGGAGAAGGGATCTCTTTCCTGCTGTCCCATGTCCTCTGAGGTCCACTCCTTCCTTTCCCCCAGCTCCTTATCCCAACTTGCCTCTCCTGAGCCATCCCACCCCATCTCAGAGTTTCCCCCTCAGTTCCCAGGATGCCCACATCTCTTCTCCTTACCTCTTCATCCCAGAGCTTTCCCAAAAGGTCCGGGACAAAAGATGTCATCTCCCAGCCTCACCCTTGCCAAACTACCTTGACCAAGATCTCCTGGCGTGGCAGCCAGCTGGCACACCAGCCCTGGTGGTTAGAGCCTGGCAAAATATGTCTGAAGGAGGTTTTACAGAAAGAACCCTGTGCCATGATGACAGCAGGCAGTGCTGCCAGTCAGCAGAGACATCCTGTGCCTGAGCAGCCTGCGAGGCTGGCAAAGGCAGGGCATGTTCCTGCAGGCTCGATTCCTGGTGGCCGTGTGGTTGTAGCCATTAGAACATGACTTATGAATCAATATTCTGCCTTTATTAATCGGGGAAAATAATTGGCTTGCTTCTCATGAGTGTCCTCCAACACCACCAGGGCTGGGCTTCATGGTGAGCCGGTTCTGGGAACCAATTCTGCAGTTAGGAACAGACATTTCTGCTGAAGCCATTGGCTTCTGCTTTCCATCAGGCAAGGTTCTGGCTCTGAAATTTCTTACAGTTGCCCTCTTTCCTGAGGAAACTGAATCCATGCATGGTTTTGTGGGCTTGTAAGCATTTCATAACTTAATAATAGGTCACATTAATTCATCTTTTTGCTCTGCCTTTACTCTTTAGAAAGATGGAAGTTATTTTTTAAAAATAAAACATTGCATATGCTGTATGTGGGAAGTGGTGATTTCTAGCTATGGACTGAGGGGGCAAAATTGTATAATTTATAACTGTATCATAAATAATGAGTCTGATGCCTGCATTACTGTGATTTTATACAAGTCTAAAAGTGACGTCCTGAAGCCAAGACTTAGCCCTAATATGTTATCACTCCATTGCAGAGCTACAAAACAGTGGAAACCAGATCCTTAGTTGAACAAGAAGAGTTTCTTTAACTTTATTTTTCAGTTCAGCTTATGAACCAGTCTGTACATCCATTGCATGATTCAAGCCCATCACTTTTGTACCAGAAGATAGGCTGGAGTAGGTGTGGAGTCCTGGACAGGAATCCAGGACTGGCAAGATGTCAGGAAAATACCTGCTCATCTGGACTGCCTCAGGGCAGCTACCCTCACTTATCCTGGCTGATGAGCTGGCCCTGAAGTCACAAGGCAGCACCAAACCTGCAGCATGCTGTTCATTGCTTCTGATTTCTTTGAGAGATGTGAGTGCGAGGCAGGATGAGGTCTGAACTTCCTTGGCAGTGTGAGTTCAGAGAAGCAGAGGTTGCTGCTGACTTGCCAGTTCTCAGCCTTCCTCTGACATACGCACATTACAGAAACTCTGCTGCCTTGAGGGGCTGAGATGTTTGAGCTGGATTCATGGCACGTGCATTCAAACACAGAATATGGGCAGGGTGAAAAACCAAACTGAACAACATCCATACAAAATGCCGAGGTACAGCTGCCCAGATGAGACTCATGTCCTTCCAGCAACTGCAGACTCTGAATAGGAGGGAAGGTGAGGCCCTCTGCTCTGTGCCACTGGAGATGCTGTCCCAGGAGATGGCAAAACATGGCAGACTGGACCTGTCTGCAACAAGCCCAGGGCAGAGTGCTCCTCAGTAAACAGGCACAGCCCCTCTCCTTCACAGCCTCTCACACTCAGACAGAGACATGTGCAATTTGCCCCCGTGGGCTTATCCATCCTGACAGCCTTGGGCTGTTCTGTGCCCACCCGGCTGCTGGGAATATCATCCCCACTTCCAGTGCTGCTGCCCCTGGGTGCTTGCGCCCCTCACTGCCTCTTGCTGTGCCCACACATCCACTGCAAGTTCCAGGAGCTCCTCAAAGGCCTGATCCTCCTTTTGTGCCAGAGGGATAGCCAGTATCTCCACTGCTGGCTGCAAAGCCTATCCTGATATTTCCATGCTTAAACAAGAGAAAACTCAGGCTCCTTCACTGCAGAAAGAAGGCTCCCTGGATAAGGGAAGAAGATATCCCTGTTCCTGCTCTCCTGCCAATGAACCCTTTCATTACAAGTACATTACAAGTAGTAGACCTTTCACTGCAGCACACAACAGGGAAAACCACAGGTTTGGATGCCAACCACAAGTTTTCTAGTCTGATGAATTTCACACTTTTCATTTCCCTGACCATCCCTCGAGTTGCAGGACTGACACTGTGGCAGGACTCCTTCATCTCCGTATGTGAGAGGAATGGGATGGTCCTTCAGTGGGTTTGTCTTTTCCTGGGAAGGAAGATCTTTAGGGCCACGGCTCCCCATCCCTGCAGCAGCTCCCCATCCCTGGGGCTGGCCACTGCGTGCTTTCCCAGTGAGGTTACACAACGGCTGTGGGGAATGGCGTGTTAGGACAAGGTGTGTGAGTCACCAAAGGTACTGGAGTCTTACGTAACCCCAGCATACATTTTTGGAGTACACTTCATCTTAAGGGGTTGTCAGAAGCCCTGACTAAAGCAGCCTGGGAGGAGCAGGGCAGAAGAAAGCAAATACTGCTGTTCCTTTTCCTCTGCTTCTTCTATTTGATCCTTCTGGCAAGACCTTCTCCAGATCCAGCAGGCCTTGGTCAGTCAGAGGACCAAGGCAGTCCTTGTGTGTCCCATGGTGTGTGACATCTTCCCCAGGATGGGCTTCACTGTGTGTTCTGGATGACCAAACCACAGGTGAACCTCAGATCTACATAAACAGAATTAATTCACCTCTAAACCCTCTGACTTCTGCTTCTGACTTTGCCTTCTCTGTCAGCTGAGCCCACATAATCCCATTTTTCACTCTCTGCTCTCCTCTGAGCTGGTATCATGAGCCTTTCCTTGGATTTCTGCCATCCCGTCTGTACAATCTCTGGGCCTACTGGAGTACAGCAGCAGCAGGGCTGACAACACACATCTGAACCCCCTTGTACAGGACCCATGTCAGGGTCTCAGCAGGGTCTACCTGGGCAGAAGGACTTTGCTTGGCTCGCAATCCATCCTGCACACTGGCAAAGAGGGACACAACCCAGCTTCCAGTCTGGGAGTGTGGCACACTCAGAGGTGTAGTTTGGGAGAGTGTAGGCGGGAATCAGAAGAGTTTCCAAGTGATGGGGTAAATTTCTGATTGCTTTAACTGTGAACTGAATACATCTTCCAGTTCCCACATCTAGTCTCACAGTGCAGCCAATGTTTCGTGTTTCATGTTCAACTAAAGTTTCATCAGATGCCTCTTCTGGCTCCAGGATGGACTCTTCAGGCAAATCCAAGGCCAGAGGAGTGTGAAGGGTTATGGCATTATCTTCTTGTGTAGGGGGAAAGTGGAAAATTAAGGAATCTCTCATGATGGTTTGGATAATTTCTGCATAAACAAACCTTTAAGAAAGTTTTGGCTCCCTCCCAGCATGGAAGGGGAACACCGCCTGCAGCCGCTATGTTATGGGCTCCCCTGATGGCTGAGGTTTTCTGCAGAGCAGCAGAGCACGGCTGCTGGGGAGGCCCCCAGCAGGGCCAGGGGCTGACTCACCAGCAGCCAGGAATGATGACACATGGACAGGGGAAAAAACGGGCACAGCTTGGAGCTGGACTTTGCAGAGTAATGTCTACCATGGACACCAGCACGGGCTGGCATCTTTGCAGGGAAGCAGGGACTGGCCCCTGGCAAGCTCCCTCTTGCCTTGCTGGGTTTTTTTCTCCGTTGGAAAGTGTTTCAGGGTTGAGCTTGGAGGCGGCATGTATGGATGTAATGAACAGGACACATTCCCAGCAGGTGCCTCCTCTAGGCATGCCTTAGCTCTGTCTGGGGCACCCTGTGCAGCACCTTTCCCCCACAATGCTCTGAGACAGAGAGGAGACTGAGAGCTGCCTCTCACAGGTGAAAAGTCCCTCTGCTTCTATCAAAAGAACCCAAAGGTCTCCCACACACTTGAATGCCATGAACTCAAGCTTAATACGTGCATATCTCCATATTTCACAAACACAGCCGACCCCGCAGGCATTAGTCCTTCTGGTGAGCCTGGAGGGGTTGTATGAGTGAGCCATCAGCTTCCACAGCTGGAGGGAAATGATGCACTTGGCAGTGCACCCCATGGCTGCAGAATGAAATGTGAGTGTGCACACCAGCACTGAGCACCCCTGCTTCCCTGGCTGGCCTGGGCTGGGGAAGGAAGCAGGGCTGAGAAATGACAACCTCCTCACTGTTGTGGGGCTGCCTGGCCAGGAGCTTCCTGGGGCTCAGATGGCAGAGTGCCACCACACCATATGGGGCTGGGTCCTGTGGCTCTTGCCATACATCACTGCTGGGCCAAGCAAACCCATCAGGGGAGTCGGCCCTTTGGGGCTGTACAAATTTTGACGGCCCAAGGCGTGTCCCAAAACAGGCCAGCCAGATGCTCCTGCTGCAGGACAGGGAGGGATGGCTCCAGAGTCAGGGCTCCCCTTCCCTGTGAAGCAGCTAATCTTAACTGGGTACATGAGTGTCAACAGGTGCCGTGGAGGGAAGAGGGACGAGGGGATATTGGTGCAGCTGGAGGAAGTATTTATAGCTGCTTTTTAAAAAACCCTGTATAGATCACATCTCTGTTAACATATGTAACACAATCGGGAACCTGAGCTTTTCGTGATCCCATGGCTGCAGGATTTCCTGTGGAATCCTCTACGGGCCACAAAAACAAGCTAAAAATAAATGCATTAAAAAGAGACACATACTGAAACATGTGCGTGCCCGTGCCTCCACTCCGGCCAATGAAGTGGGTAGTGGCAAGCAGAGTAGGGAAGGGGCAGTCCCTGGAAAACCCTCTGTAGTAACTCCTCTGGTGGGACACAGACCCCAAAGGGCTCCAGGCATGCAAAGGTGAGAGCATACACTGTTGGCAGGGGTTTCAGGAGTCCCAAACACAAGCATGAGTTGTGGAAAGGTCATCCATCAGAAGAGAGCAGAAGCAGGTTGGGATTGCCCCAGCTGGAAAGCAAACCTGGAGAGCCTGTCTCTCTCCTGTGCAGGCTGGTCCTCAGCCTCCTTCCAACAGTCCCACAACCCCTGGCTCTGGAGAAGCTGACCTGCACATTTGGCACTCCCATGTATTTTAGGAAAAGATGCAGAAGTCTTGTTTCTCTGTGCACTGAGAGATGGACAGGGCCACAAGTTCATCCTTCACAGCTACTCAGCTCCTCTCAGGCTGGCCAGCAAAAGGCAAGGAGAGGGTTTTGGCACTGTTACAATGCTCATGGGCCAACCCCCACGGGTAGCCCCATCACTGCTCTGCAGTATCTCCCAAGCCCCCACTGGCACAATAGTTTGTCACTGCCACATCCCCACAGCCATCCCCTGGGCACCAGCTCCATTTGAAATCATGGCTGAGATAGGATGAAACTGAGCTCAGGAGGGAGCAGTGGGGAGCAGACAGGACCTGGAGATGATGACAGCATCACCTGGAAGCTCAGCTTCTCACCCTCCCTTGGGATCCCCCGGGTACCAGGACACCTCCTCCACTCCCATGGGCAAAGCCATCGCCTTGCTGCTGCTGCTGTCTGAATCACACATCCCTGACACCTGCATTCACTGGGTAAGATCAGTCACTAACGGGATAACAAACGGTGTTCTTTGGAATGGGGGTAGTGAGATTCCCTGCAGCTGAGCTGAGCCCGAGCTTCATACCCTCTAACTGCCCCAGGCTGTCGGGATTCAGTTGTTACTTTCAGCAAATGCCCTGCAGGCAGCAGTGATGGAAGGCGGCTCTTTCTGCAGATCAGTTCAGCCTCTGCCTTCCTTCCAGCACTGTCATGCTGCACAGCAGCTGCCCACCCCTGACACTCCCGTATGGACTTCTGGCAGGAACATGTGCTCCTGGCTGTCCCCAGCCTGTGCTTTTTGTGGTGTCCCTCCACACAGAGGTGCTCCACTCCCTGTCACGGAGCTGCCTCCTGCAACCCACACAGAGGTAAAAGCATCCCCTACAGCGTGGAGAGAGGGGAGATATTCTGGTACCTCCCTGGCCATATATCAAACCCTCTTCTTGCTAGGGGGGCAGGTAATGTGATTAGTAAGAAGGCACCTTAGATGAGCTGCTTTGGCATATGTTCCCTTCCCCCAGCACTCTGCTATTAGCTGCCAGAGATGAAAAGCTGCGATGTGCAGAGAGACAGCTGGAGGTGTCAAAGATGTCACCTGCAAGCTGCTCTTTGTGGGGACGGGGATAGGATGGGGATGGGGATAGGGATGGGTGAGCGCAACCAGCTGGGGGGACCAGAGCAGCCTCATACCACGGGGGAATGTGGTCAGGGTTGGGGCTGCTCAGCCTTCTCTGACCCTGTGCCCACTCTGCATCCCCACCTCTGGCCCCACTTCTGCCTGCATCCCCACCGCTGCAGGGGGATGAGCCTCTGGCACTGTGGGAGTGCCTCCGTGTGCTGGAGCCCTGGGAGGGAGAGGGGCTGCTGCAGCTCAAGTGCTGGGGAACTCTAAATGGATTTCTTGCCGTCACCATGAAAACTCCCGTCCCAACGGGGTGTCTTGTGCAGAACAAGCTACAGATGTAAGGGCTGACCTGTTTGTAATTTTTTTGGGGGTGATTTTTAAGCAGCACCCAGGGAAAGGGGGCAACCCACTGACAGAGAAATAGTTTTAATCATTCTGTGCTGGGGGGAAAGAAAGGATAAAGGCTGTTGGTGTCTACCTCTGTTCACAGTGTTTGGAAGTCAGACCCTGTCTGCTTGGTTATTTCTGGATATGCAAGCTCGAGAAGAGTAGGATAAGGTCCTCCACGTCTAGGCCAGCATCATCTCTCATCTTACATGCTTTAACCTCTCCAGCTCTGATACATCCCCTGTCACTGCTTGTGCAGCCGTTCAAAGCACTTCTGCAAAGCTGCTTTTCCTGGCTTGTTGCTTTGACAGGCTTTCTTTGTATCACTTCCCTGGCTCTTCTTTCCTCCTTGCATCCAGGAAAAAGTGATCTGCCTTTTACAGGAAGGCCCTTTACAACATTTTCACATCAAACCTGAAGTGCCAACCAGAGACTGAGTGCTCCTTTGTGTCCTAGCAAAAAATCTTCTTCCTGCAGAGGTATTTTTTCCTCACAAAAAGGTTCTTCCAAATACCCCATCTTCTTTTCAGGCCTTCTTGAACAACCTTCCATTGAACTTTAAACATTAAGCAAATCTAGAGACTTGCAAAGTGCCACTTGCTGCTGCAGCTGTGACCCTCCAGCGGGTCTGAATGACCCCTTAGGCCCATACATGGTTGCCCCACACAGGCATGGCCTGTTTTGGGTTTTCCCCTCCTGCAGCAGTTCTGTGAGCCTTGAGTAGCCTCAAGGAGCTCCTTGAACCCACTTTGAAACCAAATCAGCCCAGCCTCTGCCATCACCCTTGTTGAATGTCCTGCTTTCTCAGCAGCAAAATTGAGAGGAATCAGCCCCAAAACACTCTCCAACCCTGGGCTGATATACTCAGAATAGCACCCAAAAAAGCACAGTGCTATTAATACAGAAGGGAAGGGGAAAAGGATTGTTTTTCAGAGATGGATTTGGGGATGTTTGAATAAGAAAGGCTTACTTGGAGTCAGTGTATGGCATCATGGCTGCTGTGGAGGCAGACACATCAGCTAGACTTCTCCCTATCCCAGCTGGATGGACTAGGCAGAATCCAGTCCTCACAGGGCTGCAGGGATGGGGTTATTTTTCTGTAGAATTAACCATGAAGGCCCACAGCCTCTCTCTGTCCCCCAGTAAAACCAATTTCCTATGCAGCTGGAAACCTTGATTAACAGCCTGCTAGGAGAGAAATCCCTGGGGTCTTACTGTATGCCCAGAAGACAGTGCTCCAGGATAAACCTATGCTTCATTTTGCTCTGCAAAAGAGAGAAAGGACTGAGCTGTCTTCAAGGAAGCCTACAGATTCACAGGAAAAACTAGGGAAAAAAAAGGCAGTTTCTTTGGAAGTCGTTTTCTCTTAAGAAGTTCTGTCTGCATTTTTTATTAATGATACAACACCCTGGATGTGTCAAAAATATATGAGAATACATTTCCTGGTGGGGAGCTCCAGCCTTGCAGAGTCAGGCAGTGCATCTGGGTTGTCATTTGCTTCTTGGAATTTCATTTCCTAATCAACACATCCATGAAATGACTGTATTTTCAAAGCTTAGTTTCCAGAGCTGCTGTGATCAAAGACTGGGGAGGTGGGGGGAAAGCAGGGAGGGGAACCTGCCATCCCCATCAGCAGCCCAGCACAGAGAAATTACCTGCCTGAGAAGGCCTAAACAAAGGATGGTTTAAGGCCCTGACCTGGCTTTAATGTTTCAGAGCCAAACAAGAAAATAGGGATGCAGGGACCCAACTATCACCATATGCCTGCTTTGAAAAAAAAAAATCTGCTTCTTAGAAATGTGGGGACCATCTCGAGATTTGCAGGGTCTGGCTGGCCCCTCCTGGGGCAGGAGTGTGATGGAGAGCCCTGGAGCAGAGGGGAGGGGCCTGCAAAGACCCTTCTGGAGCCACCCTGTGCTGCTGAGGGTGACACAAATCAGTGTCTTCACCCTATCCCTGCAAGCAGCATCCATCACCCAGGTCCAGGCTGATACCTCACCCGCCTTTCTGCCTTTGGTGTCCAGCTGGTCCCATGGAGAGTCTTGTGGCCACACAGCCTTTCTCTGAGCATCTGATCTTACAGGTGTCAAGCAAGAGCAGCTCAAATACATCAAAATTGCCCCAGTCTGACCCAGGCAATCAGGTTTTTGCTTCTCTGACACGTGCAAGGCTATAAATTCACTTGTCTGGCAGTCACCTTAAAGCCCTCCCACAAGCAGGGTATGCTTGTCTTTAAGGAAGTTAGGAAGACTGGGGAAAAATAATTCTGTAAAAACTCCCAGACCCCTCTGGTGTCTTCATTTACCAGGAAAAGTGGATTTGCACTCACTGATGATTTGCAGATGATTTTTGGGTAGCGTCTTGGCCTGTCCCTCCACCGTGCCTGGCAGAGCTACATGAACGTTACCAGATGCCAACGACAAGATTTTGGACAACTCAGCCTCCACCAACCCATCCCACCACCCTGCACCACCTCGCCCACTGCCCAAGCAAAGCGAAGATGCTCAATCCTGCTTCCCCGGAGCAGCTTGGGGCAGGATCATATAGGGAGCTCTCTCCTCCTGCACTGCTGATACTTTTGGCTGTTGTGCTTTTCATTTCAGTTTTGCCATGAGCAACATGATCACAGAAAAATAACATCACAGAAAAATGAAGAAAAATAAATGGATTCTCAGATTCACCCTCCTGGACCGCTGGGCAGGAGCTGGATGGTGTTGCCATTAGTTTTATCTTCTCTGTGGCTCCCTGCAGCTCTGGATATGCCCATGCTAACACAGCTCTTCAGAGGTGTTTCATTACAGCATCCTGGGGACCAGAAATGCAGATGGAGGGGAGACCATGGAGCTGCAGGGTGCTGCATGGTGAGTCACTGCTGTGTGATAGAGGGGATGATCTTCCTCCCAGCACACATCCCTTGCTGGAGGAGGAAACCTGAACACCCAAGATCATCAGCAGGGCAGGGCAGGCACCCATGCAGACAAAGCAGCAACTGGCTGTGTGTGCAGGATCTCCTCACATGACATTTGGGTGAGTGCAGCTGGCGAAATAGCTCATTACAAGACATGTTACTGGGAGTGAGTTAGGTAACACACAGATGTGGAGATGAGGTAGTTTGTTCCTGCAGGTAAAAGTGCTGCTGAGGGTAAGCAGGCTGCGTGTGGCCTGAATATTTCCTCCGATGTCAAAGGCATTGCTTTGCCCTCAAAGCACTTGCACTGAGATTATATGGACCAGGGTTTTAAGAGCATCCCGATGACACAGGTTGGAGGATGTAAAAAACCAAGTTCTCCCTGAGTGTGACATGGATGTACTATATACCCATAGTCTGTGTGTGATGGAGAGGCAGCTGCAGCTCTCCCTCTCTCTCTCTCAAATATTTTCTCGACAGTTCTTTCAACACAGCATTATTTTCACTACCCTCATGCCCTTCCCCATCACATGGCTCCCCACTGTTTCCTTACAGAGAGACATCTCCATCACTGCAACGACCGAGCCACCCTAGGGCGGAGGGTGACAAGACAGCCACTGTCCCAAGGCTCCCCACATCTCTTGGGACCCTGCAGCAGGTGTGACCCCAGCAGGGGCAGATGCGAGACTGGGATCGGGAACCCCCTTTCCATCCAACACAGAGAATTTGCACTTACTCCCCAAAAATATGCATAAGGCAACCTGACCTCAGTGGGTGTTGGGAGAGAGAAGTCCAACCCTGGTAGTTCTGTAGCCAGACAATATTCAGGAGTGTGAAAATTGGAAGGAGGGGGAGGATTTTTTGGTGTGTTTTTTCTTTCATTGTGTTTTCTTTTTCTTTCTTTTTGTATTTTTCTTTTTTCTCTTTCTCTTGTTTCCCCCCCCCCCCCGCCGTTTTTATTTTTATTTTTTACTTTCTTTCCCCCTGTTTTTATTTTTGGAGGGTTGTTTGGTTTGGTTTACGGTTTGTTATCCTTTTCTCCCTCTCGTTCCCCCGTCCCAGCCCCGGGGCCGCTTTGGGCCAGGGCGGCGCCGCCGGCGCGCGGGCGCCCCCCGGCGGCCGCT
>VXAZ01004027.1:1078649-1092424 GCA_013399875.1 Gymnorhina tibicen
CACCCCGCACCCCCGGCACCCCTCACTCCTGGCACCCCTCACTCCTGGCACCCCACATTCCCAGGACCCCGCATTCCCTCACCACCCCCTGCAGGCGCGCCAGTGCCGGGCCCCAGTGCCCCCAGCCTGATCCCCCAGTCCCCGCCATGATCCCTGCGCCCCACGCAGCCCTGCCCCGGCGAGACCGGTGGGCGCTCGGGGTCGCAGGTGGCACCCAGGCTTCGTGGCGGGTCCAAATATGCCCCTGTGCCCTCCCCATCCTGCCTGCCCCCCTGGGCTGTGTCCCAGCATGACACAGAGGGGCCGATGATGCGGGGAGCAAGGTCAGTCCCGGCTGGGATCCCTTCTGCAGCCTGGGACTTTCTTGGGAAATGGGTCTCCGTCACTGTCAAGAAACAGAATTTCAGGAGGAAAAGTGGGTCATGGAAAATTCCCAGCACTGGTGGTTTCTCTGACACCCAGGTGCCTCCTCAGGGCATGGCCCACGATGTCAGCCCTCTGACAGCTACAGGCATCTCTCCCTTATAGACTCCAAACCCACCACTGCTGACCAGCCCTGGACCAAGGCACAGGCTGTTTGACACCACAGCAGAGCAAGTCCCATGGAGCAGGAAAGGCAGGAGGAGACTTTCCTTCCAGTAACTCCTTTAAGTTTATCAAGTCAGGCCCTGAACAGCACCTCTTTGGCCAGAGCTGAGAATGGGTTCATGGGAAAGGGGAAAGACAGAGGAAGGAGCCTGTCATCCCCATCACCCTCTGGCCTTCTGCATGCAGGGCAGGTTGGGTCATGAGTGCAGCTGCTCCTTCCCCATCCTGCACACATCTGCAGGTTTTCCTGCAGAACAGGTTTTCTGGTATTAGTGATACCACTGCTTCTTTCTGTCTCCCAGTCCCACCCCACAATGCTGAATTAAAAAAAAAAAAAAAGAACAAAGGCAGAGACAGTATCATAAAAGACCAAAAAAAAGAAACTGCAGCAGTTAGTGCCTTGTTTTAGTGAAGCTCCACAGCTCCTCAGTGCACATCCCTGAACGCCCCCAGAAAGGCTCTCACAACAGACAAGTACCTGCTCTCCCACTTTTCCTCCCACCAGGAACACTCGGTTCCCCTTCGGTGATTCAGATAAAACCACCCCCTTGCCCAGGAAAAGCCTGTTGGTGTTACTAAACAGGAAGGCCTCACTGATCACCTCTCAATCCTCACCACCCACACACCACAGCCACCTTCACTTCCTGGCTTCCCTCTCACTGACCCGGACCAGGATGCAGCCAGTCATGCCTGTGGTCCTGAGCCTCGCTTCCCTGTGTCTCTCTCCCAGCCCACATGCTCCTGTCCTCTCCAAGGAACGGGTCGGGAGCAGACGTTTCACCCAGGCACACAAACCTGGCCGTGCAAAACTGAGAGCACCTCCAGGCCCACGCAAGTGAGGAGGTTCACGGAGGCTGGTTATCCATCTGCACATCTCTGGGGACTCCAGGAGGATCTCTTGCTTCCTACAGCATTTTTTTGCCCAAGTCAAATGCATTGCTCCCATCTTCTGGTATCAGGATTGACCAGGAGCTGGTTAGGACTCATCACCCCTCCATCTCCTTGATTTTTAGTCAGCATGAGGAGTGCACAGTTGATTAGTTCTCTCTATATGTTACTGCTTTTTATGGTGGGGTTTTTTCCATCCCTGGACTCACCTACAGCAAGTTGTGCTACTTGCTAAAACTTTGGCTCGTCCATGTGACTGCAAGGTGAAGGTAGTGTTCTTCAGTGACCTCTGTTGGGTAGGATCCAACCTGCTTTCCTTACAGAGAGGTTTCCCTTCCCTGTTTCTGTACTGCTCCACCTAAGCAGGGGTTTTGCTCTTTGGAGGAGGTGTGTTCCTGACAGCAGCCTGAGTGGCTGCAGCTGCCACGTTGTTCATCTTACTGAAACTGTTTCTTGGGATTTTGATGATGTCCATCAATAGTCAAGGCGGTTACTTTTATCTTCCTTAAAATTGCCCCTTCTGTGTCCTGGATCTTTTATAGGCATCTTTCAGCAGAATAAATCAAAATTAAAATCTAGCCAATCCTGTTCATGGAGAAGGCACGGAGAGTGCAAACTCCTGTATTAAATACCAGCTGATAAATAGGAATTTAGGATTGTTTAAAGTCCTGTTACTTCCCCCATGCAGAGAAGTGTTTTTCTGTCACTGGAGCTGTGCTCCTGTTTCCCATTTTGCCTGAGTGTGCTTGCCCATCATCCAAAACACCCAAGTGCCACAGCACATCCAGCTGGGACCACCAGTTCTTCTGGCTTGTGATACAGCATATGAGCACAGGCTGAAGGAACAAAGGAGGCAGGAGATGGAAGCCTTTACATCCAGTTTTCCCAAACCCAGAGACCACCCTTAGTCTTTTATTCAGTATTTTACTTCTTTACTTAGTCTTTCCCTATGTGAACTACTCTGTTCACAATTTGTATACCTGTGACTTTGTCCATAAGAGTGATTATTAATTAATAAATAATTTATTAATAATTCCCTGACAACACAGGGATGGGATTCTCCCGGGGAAGTATACTTTCCTCATGTTTCTTTTAAAGATGTCAGATGTCTACCTTAATTGCACAGAATCAAAGCCAAACTCTATTGACGTCAGTGCAGTTATCTGGGTTTTATTAATATCAGACAAATATAAAAAACAGTATCAAGCAAAAATTCACAGAGAATAATAAAACACCCACACAAACCTCCCGTTGAGTTGTTCTTGTGCTGATACTTCCCTTATTTGGAATGTATGGCTGTAGTGCCTATGTCTCTATGCTCAGACCAGAGCTCTCCTTTGAATCATCTCTTTTCCCCTTGAGAAAATACTGTGCAGAAAATGCCTCTAACGCCACAGTAATGGGGTGAGATTAGCACCAGAACAAAGAGCTCCAGAAAATGTCAGGGACCTGGGAACAGGAATAGGCTCTGCAACACCTTTCCCCTCCTTGCAGGTGCGGGACAGGCTGTGTTCAAGCTCCAATGTGGTGCAGCCGAGTAACCTTGGAGCTGAGTGATGTGGAAGGAGCAGAGTGAGAAAGTCCTGGGAGAAGACATCTGGGGCCAGGACACCTTGGCACGTGGACAAGGGCCCTTGTAAAGCTTGTGCACCTGCAGGGGCAGGTCTGTGCCCAGCCCTGGGCCTTGCTGGCCCCAGCCTTGCTGTACTGACCCGGCTGCCTGGCTCCACTCCTGTCCTGGCACAGCTGATCTGCATGGCCAGCACTAGAAGTGAATGGCATCCCATCCACAGGACACCCAGCACTGGTAATTCAGCCACAACAAAAACCTTAAAGAGCCCTAACTATTGAGTAAGATTTTGAAGCACATGCAGGTAGAAAAACTGATGTGCAGAAAAGATGGTTTAGCATTCATTTGGTTTCCCTGACACTAATTACAACAGGAAGAAGAGTTCCCTCTGTTTACTGACAGGGATTGGGTGAATGTGTTTCTTAGGTTCCTAATCCAAAATATTGAAGATGTTTTTTGATTTTCCTCTGAAAAAAATTGAGGAGTTTTAGAATTTTACTGAATTAAAAGCAGCATTACCTAGGCACTGGGGCCATGCCCTTTATGGATGTCAGCTGCAGCAGCTCTAGGGAAGCTGTGGAGATACCCTGGTGCTGGTCTGCATAGAAAGGGAAGTGACATCGTGGGAAAGCTGCTCAGTGGCCCCAGAACAGCTCCTCAACAATTTCAGGTCAAGAGACAGACTCTGACACCTCTGTGGGAGCAAGATGATCATCTGCAAAATGAAAAACACAGACAACACCAGCAGCCTGTCAAGCATGTAAGTAATCCCAACAGCTCCAACAACTTTATAAACATTAAGCTGAAATTTAACCATGCAGTATTTCACAGAAAAGGCTTAAAAGAGCATTGTTTTAAAGCTGCTTTTTTTCTGTCTTTACTTCTGGGTTTTCTGTTCCAGAACTTCACGGTTCAGTGGTGTTACCGAATGCTAAGGAGTCAGTCCTCAACAACAGGCCTCTGAGGCTCTTTGGGAGCAATTAGTTTGAGAAGAAAGCAGCTGCCACAGTTTGGAAAGACTAATTGGTGGGTCAGCTACTTTTGTTCCATCTCTCCTTGCCATTTCCGTTCGCTGCTTTCACTGGGAGCCCAGAGGTCCTGTGATCTTTATTACAACTTTGTAGGAGCCCTCAAATGAAGGGACATTTCATTACAGGTCACTACATTAACTACTTTTCAGAGGTATCTCTCCTTTTCAAACAGCAAGGTTCAGAACTTGCACAACTGGAATACATCCACATGCTAAGCATTATTAATTAGTTATAAATCAGCTTTTTAAACTCTGTGGTGCATCTGGACAGCAACAAATCACCCGAGCTGTTTGACTTGGATGGAGATTGGGATCTTTCAGCAAGCCTCTTACCCCAAGGCATAGGGCAGATCTTACAGGGGAGGAATGACAGCCTCATGGTAATGCCTCATGCAAGTGGCTCAGCAGAGGTGACTGCTGTGGGAGCACCACATCACGGTTACACTGGCAAGGGAAGCCAGTACCACAGCAAGGTAAAACAAAAGCAGTCAGCGCGTTTCTGTGCCTACTGCAATCCCTTCAAACCACTTTTCTAATCTTTAGTCCTTGTCTCACTACAATCCTGAGCTGTGCACGCTCAGGAGCAAAGAGCACACGTTTGTCTAATACATGTCCTACCAGATGCAGACAACTTGTAGGCTCTAATGGATAAAAGCAAAACCAGGCAATTTTACTTCTTATGTGCACAGCAGTCGGAATTTCAAACCCTGATTGAAGCTGCTGAGCCTTAAGCAAAGCTGGCAGCCGAGCAGCTCCTTGTCATGCTGGATGAAGAGCAGTTGCTGCCAGAGGCTGCCAAGCTGCAGCAAAGCTCCCAATCTTAAGCTTCTGCAAGGATATGAGGGTTTGTAAAGCCGAGGCTGATGGACCTGCCACAAGACCCTCCACCTGCCCACGGGCAGCGTTCGCGCTGAGGGTTTTCTAGCAGAGAGATGGCGCAGCACCAAGTGAGGGAAATCACCCAACACTGTTTCCTTCCTGGGTGCCAGAAGTCTATCTTTGAAGCTTGGAGTACATTTTATCTGAACTCCAAGTTGCCTTTTGAAGATATACTTGTTATTTTTAATCAGATAGCAGGGGCAATACATTCAAAGACTCGTGAAACTTTTAAGTCAGACTTCCTTCCCTAAAGAAATAGTCACACAACAAACACTCAATTTTTATGAGCTGGTGGAATCATCGGTTAATGATCTGAGACAGAAACAGCAACATGAATGTGAAAATAGGGTCAGAAGTGTAATTCAGCACCAGGAATCTCATAGCAGCAGCCTCAGCACTTCTAGAAGCTTCCAGCACAACTGAAATTAGGGTACTTTGTGATACACTCACTCTGATCCACCTGTGGGCTACTATAGACAAGAACACTTTCATTCCCTGCATATTTGCACCCCGTTTACACCAAATCTACCATCCTATAGTTTTGGTATGACATCATCAGTTCACTGACCCTATGAAAAATGTTTTCAGGTGGATTTCCTAGTTTCCCTGCTGGAAGGAACAGGTTTGTCTTGCTAGTCTCTACCTCCTAGAGGAAAAAACCAAAAACCCAGAGATTATCACCACTGGTGGCAGCCTGCAATTGCCAAGTCTGCCCTGAAATGGAACTGGTGACCCCCAAATGGTACTGCACTGTGTCATAAATGGGAGCAGCCAACACCACAAAAACCCTTCAGCCAGAAACCTTCTGGTCACAAGAGTAACATCAGGGTGTGCTCACAACAGTTACACAAGGAACAGTCTTCCTGAGAGGGCACACAGGGATTAGTAATTAATCTTCCAGGTTCCCAGACATGTGTGAAAATGACATTTTGGAAACACAAACCTGGTTTAAACCCAGTGGAGAATAGATTTTCTTTTAGACTAAAGAAGCCAGGAATAAACCTGTCTCTAAATAAAAAACTTTGGGTTTGTATTACTGCAATAAAAATCCACATAAGACAAAAGGGCACTTTCAAATGCTTCATGGCTTTACCCCATCGTTCTAGCGCTGTTTGCCACAGCTGCTAGTGCCAAGTGACGACTCACTGCCAGGGCCACATGCGACACAACACTGCAGAACAGGAGAACCTGCAGCCCAAGTCACCTCTGCTGTAATTATCCAAACACAATCTTTGCCTTTGTCCAATTCCAAGTTCTGCCAGAACAACCTGACTAGAAAAACAGCTCACCACGCACTGCAGCCTTTATCTCTCAAAACTTCTCATATTGAATCTAACAAAAAACCCCAAACCCTCACTCTTGGCACTCTCCATTTTCTCAGCAGGCAGCTGTGAAGGGCAACAAAACCCCCACCCTTAGCTCCTCCCTGGCCAAAACCTGTCACACACCATGTCGTAGCAGGTTCCTGATTTTGATGGACCAGTTTTTCATTATCCTGTTTCTAAAGTAATCTGATTCCTCAACATGGGCATTTAGGACACTCACTTCCAGAGACAAGCAAGTGAACTTTGGGGACTTCTGGAGCTCAAGGTGCCAGGTCTTCTCCTCTGCCCCTCCCTCCCCAAATGAGGCTGGAGCTGGACCCCGCTTGGCCCACGCCATGGTGACATGGCACAGCTGGACACAGCCACAGCTGGCTCCTCAGGGGCAGCACATGCCAACTGCAGCAGTACCAGCTCCTGCAGCTTTAATCCTGGATTTGGAGCTGTTGAAAACCACAGGAAAGGAAAAAAAAACCCAAGCCAAAATGCAACTCATGTAGTGAACACCAGTGGAAGTTTGCTTAAAAAAAACCCAAGCCTGCAAAGATCAGAATACAGAGAGCTGTCCTGTTTTAAGAAGCTGGCAGCTGCACAATGTTGATTACCCAACAACTGCTTCATGCCCAGGTTTCAAATCTCCACTCTTGGAACAGCCTTCAGGGTTAAGGTGGTGGTTTTTTGTCTCATTCAAGAGACTGTCATTGTGTGATCAGCTTTGCAAATTTCACCAAGCTGTGTAAATACTTACTTGGAAAAGCAATAAGGGGGTTGAGTCACAAATGAAGATTGACCAAAACCAAATCCTTTATTTCCACAACTGTATAAATGTGCTCCAAGTATGTGTCCAACACATGTCAGAAAAACAAAATAGAACATGCCAGTTGCAAACTAGATCAGTTCACCGACGTGCTGACTCCTTGGTATTAGGCTTAGTTACACAAGACCAGTCACAGTAAAAAGATACATTTTAGAGTACAAAGTAGCAGGATGTTAAGCCATTTCAGCTTGTGCACATACAAGTCACACTCCTGGCAGAAAATGCAGAGAAGTTTGCATTACTATGCTGGAAGCTATGTTGCATCACTTTAAATGGCATCAATATCGATATCGTCATCTTTATTGTTTGCAGGCTTCACAGTTTCAACTTTAGGTACACTGGCAGCTGTGGAGTACACCACCTGTGGAGACAAGACACTCCTTTAACTACAGCACCCACTGCCGCTAAGCACTGGAGTAATTCCAACCCCCAACCACCCAACCACTCTCCTGACCATGGCCATGAGTCCCTCATCATGCTGCTTTGTAAGGCAGAGCTGTGCACGTGCACCTGGAGGAAGAAGCATCTCATACCCAGGAGCAGAATAATAAAATGCTGCAAGGAGAACAACCAACCAAGCCCTGTGTAAAAACACTCCCAGACACAGCCAGCTGGAGTGCAACCAACAGATTTTACCTAGGCCTAAACTGTGAGGAAAACAGTCAGTTATTCCATCAGCTTATCTAACCAACACAGCCCCACTAACTCATCTAGAACATGAGACACAAGGCTCCTGTCAACCTTGCACTACATGAGCTGCTACTGTGCAAGAGACTGTCACTGTGGAATGGTACCGTCTTAGGCTATCCAGGTGCACTTGCAGTTACTAGAGTGATGTCAGGTAGACAACTGACAACAATTAGCAACAACACTGACAAAGCACTGTAAATGGAATGTTCCTCCTGTTCCCAACATGCACAGTAATATCCCAAGTAATCCATTTTGGAGTGCACCAGGACAAGGTTACAAGACTTAAGCATGCACGAACAGTGCAACCTTGGAGCTGCTGCCAGTAAACAAGCCTTTCCTACCTCTATGTTTTCATCTTCATCCTCTTCTTCATTACCGGAAGATTCTTCTTCAGCTTCCTTTAGCCATTTAATAAATGGTTCTGCTTTGACACGGATTTCTTTGGCAAGCTCCTTTGAAACGTATTTCTTTGAGGCCTGAAAGACAGACTTTGTGTGAACACTGAAGGAGTTTACACCAGATTGTACCCAAATACTGCTTAAACTGGAACTCTAACCTAACTCACTGCCTTCCAGAGCCCGTTTTTGGGAAGGAGGCTCCTCATGCACAAGCTACACCAGAATGGAGAAGCCAGATGCAATAAGCTACCTTCAGGTATTTAATTGCTACAGTACATTACATACTGCCCTTTACCTTTTCTGCCCAGCCAAGGATGACTTCTTCTTCCAGAAGATCTGCGTCGTACATTTCCTTCAAAATATGTGGTATTTTCGAAATAAGCTGAGACTGATGCATGGCTACCACACACTCAAAGCCATGGAGAAGGTACCTCTGAGCTTTCTTGTTGTTGTGGCAGAACTAGAATTGTAATAAAAGTAAAAGTGACTGAATGAGCTTTTTTACCCTCTCTCCAGACTGAATAGAGAGCAGAAGCAGCTCTAAGACACTGTAAAGTTTACAATAGTTCATACTATCCTTCCCAGCAGTCACCCCTAGCTAAGGAGAGGTTTAAAAGTAAAACACTACAAAAAGTCAAGAACTCTTGCCCATAGTACCAAGCAACTGCTACAAATAACTCTGAAGAGCTGTCACAATGAGTGCAGAAGAGATGGCTTACACGAAGGAAGTGACGTCTGTATTTTCTTATTTGTTCACGAATCTTTTCGTCAAAAAGGACTTCAGTGAGAACAAGTGGGCCCATAGCCTTTACATCCAGTCTCTCTGCTTCTGCTACAATGTCTTTGTCAGATGTATCGATGACACCTTCTTCCTTCTTTTTCTACAGGGAAACAGCACAAACATTTTAATGCTACTTGAGATCTGCATTAATGCTCTTTGCACTCTTCCCTTCCCACTGCTGGTAGAATCAGTACTTTGCAGAAGCTTGAGTAGGTTGCTTTTAGTTTCCTTACCAACATTTTGTACTACTACACCTGAGTGGTTATATCAAGCAAAAAACTGGAGAATAGTTACCTTTACAAAATCAAATAGCAAGTTGACTCTCTCCTCCACAGTTCTTTCCAGGTCTTCACTAAGTGTGAGGTTCTTTGCATGGTCACTGATTTCATCCATTCTACGCCTCTGGGCTTCTTCTGTTGTGTCCTCACCCCAGTCATCATCATCCTCCTCCTCCTAAAATACAGAAGTAAAACAAGAGATTCACACAATATTACTGCAGGCTTAGTATTAGGTGAGGATAGAAATGATACAGACACGACAGCATTTTTATAAAACTAAAGAAATGTTTACAGTGCAATTTGCAAGTCAAAGATCATGGAGAAAGTGCAAACACAGGAAAGAAGTAATGGAAGCTAGACCCGAGTCTGTAGCCATCTGTAGGGCTACTTGAACTGCAGTTTTACCATTCTACCTAGTACACAGGAGACAATCCAGTTGCCTGAAAAGGAGTGATAAAAGGACAGGCAGCTTTCACTTAGCAAGGAGCACAAACACTGGTACTGATGAGCTGATAAAACTGCTATAGAGGAAAATCAGGGACCCTTCTGTTCCAGCATGAAGTTCTGGATACAGTAAGACCTTTAGGTGCAATGTTGATCAGCAGCAAGGAATGCCAGTGACTTCAAAGGTTTAAATCTGAGCAAGACACCACACACCCTTATCTCCCCACTTTCCCTTCTACTTACCACAACCTGTGGAGGAGTAATCTCCTCTGGTGGTGGGGGTGGAAGTGTCTCATTGCTGGACACAGAACCATTCTCTTTGTCCTTGCCTTTTCTGTTCTTCTTCTCCTTTTCTTTCTTTCCTGTACCAGTGTCACCACTTTCTGCAAGTGAATTTTAATGTTTTGTTCTATCAACTAGAGCAAACTATAAAGTCCCTGGCAGCTCTGCCAAATCCCCAAGTCGGTTTGGATGCTTTCATTAGCTGAAAGTTATGGGTAGTACCCATCCTGAAACACACTCAGGGAAGATGTACATCTCGTGGGGAAACCCCCAGTTGCAGTCAAAATCTTGTTTGTCACCAAGATTGTCCAAGTCTATATAACAGGTGACCTCACAAAGCAGAGATCCCTGGAATAGGTTAGACTTTTCTATTCTAGCAAGCTCAAATTGCAGCAGGCAACTAGATGCTTACTACAGAGTGTTGCTTGCACAGATTACAGTTCGCATTTACTACAGTTTTTACGTCCTACTCTCACACTTCATGCTGACTTAAAGGAACAACTGCCATGAGCTACTGCTAACTACCTTCCTTCCTCCTAAGTTTTGTCCTGAACTGGCGAATCCAGCTTTTAACAAATAGCTCTACTTGGGAAGGACACAGCATAATGAGGAAAGAGACTACCAGCACAGCTACTTCATCTTGATCCTCAAACATACTCTAGGAGTATGCTGATGCCTTTTTACATTTCACTTAGATGCGAGCTACATATTTTTCTACTTCCGTAACACCACTAATACAGTAGTTCTCTTTATCTCCAGAAGTAAGGAAAGGCACTTACCAGGAGGGTTTTTGAGAATGAACGTGCAGAGTTTATGGTTTGTGTCAAGCATGCCTCGATAGCCACAGGCTTTGCAAGAGTTACCTATAGTTTGTTTCTTAGGATTGACATGCTGTAAGACAGAATAACCTCCAGTTAATTTACCCCTTACAGAACAATTATGCACTAATGCCTAAACCTGATGTCTACGTGATTATCTCCAAATTAAGGCAAAGGTTTAAATACTTTTTATCACCCCCTAAAGACAAAGTTTAGAAGTAGCAATTTATCTCAGAAGTTAGGAACTGTTAGAAATGTAAAACGTTCACAAAGGGTGCAAGAATGTGCACTTGATTTTCTGTTCATAGATATTGCTATGTCTGTTTTTAAGTCTATTTTTAACTTTGCACTACTTATACAAACATTTAATATAGAGTTTCCATAGTGTCACTGTTAATGAGGACAGAGAGCACTCACCAGATCAGTTTCAGGATTCTCACACTCAGGACAGAGAACAAATTTTTTAATGAATCCATCCAACATGTCTTGCAGCTTATTCGCCTCATGAGATCCATTGACAATGTAACGGTCATTCTTAACATCAAACTGGGTCTGTGCTCCCAGCTCACAACCAAAAAATTTGGTAGGATCTGTAAAGAAAGCATTATAGCCACTACCATGTTCATATCTTCACTGTGATTCTTAAACAGCAAGTAAATAGGCTATTGCTTCTTTCTGTCCATTATTTCATCCTGAGATAATCACGTTTCTTTCTTACAAATCTTTAAAGACAGTATTAATGCTCTATTAGCTAATTAACACTACCTCTTCAAGCACAAAAGCATTAAAAAATGCTGTGTCATTCCACACTACTACTTACACGTTGGAGGCCGATTAAGCGCCTTTGCAACGTCAACCATGTTGACTATAACCGTCTTTATTCCATTTCCTTTGCCCTCCACCTAAAGAGAATAAATAATGTTGTAAGGTTAAATGCCTGCAACAGCCAAGCCCAGTGTACATTTCCCATTTAACTACACCAAAATTCTGCTTTGAAGTGCATCTCCTTCCAGGACCTAACGTGCACTTATGTGGATCGAAGGAGCAGACACCCTCCCTCCCCCGTGAGTGGCCAAGCATTATCACTGCCTTTTTCCCCTCCTGGGAGAACCAGTTATTGGAGAACACTCCCTGCTTACAGCTGCTTAGGAAGTTACCTTGGCAATCAGACGGGGCATTTTGTAGCGATAGAACTGATCTGAAACACTGCGGTTGACGTTGACAGACATTTTGCCTTATTAGTAGCTTTATCAATAAGATGAAGAGATCTTTGATTGCAGTTTTTTGGTATCTTCTGTCTGGAGAAGACGGGATGACATAAACGACTGCAAGAGTTCTCGGTCTCTGACATGAAAAAATTTTCGCCACTGAGGCTGTAAGGTTCTTGCTTGTATGCTATGTTTCCCCAATACAGGTACCAGTGGCTGCGCAACAGCTCTGCAAGTGTTAACAAACAAAAAACATTAAGTTTAGCTTAATGTACATCAATCTACTTTTGCTACAAAGCTATATAAGAGATTATATCTAGGGTGAAGAAAAGGGAAAAGTACATTTGTTATGCTATGGCTTTCTTCAACCTATGAAACTGAAAATAACAGCCTTGGATTATACTGCCAAGGAACTTTTCTTTAACTACACCACAAAGCTTTCCACCCTCTCTCACTACCCTAAAACCACTGAACAGCTTCAGACTACTTTTTTATACAATTAACTCCTGAAGGAGTACTGGGATCACTAAGGGCACACTCCTTGATTTATTACGCAGACCAGTGACTTGCACCATAAGGGTCATGTGGTATGGTTTCAGGCTGAAAGGGACAGAAAATCAGGAGAAAGATTCAGAAATCCATTTCAATTTCCACATCATAGCATGAACCTATCACATAAACTGAAGTCTGCCAAAATGTTGAGAAATATAAGTAAGATGAAGCAGCAGCAATCTGTAGCCCAACATAGTTTGTACATGGCTTACCAGTTTTTGGATCGGAGTGGAAAAGAGTTGAAAATTACGTAATTCTCCCTCTCACTTATGGATTCTCATAGCAGCTTCTGTTGAGTTCTGACTTAACAATAAGCCTGATAAAGTCTGACAGAAGTTGCTTCACTGTAGAAAGCCTAGCAATGCAGAGGTATAGAGCAGTGCAGCAGCTTTTCCAGTTGATTTTTTTCTTGGGGGAAGGGAGGAGGGGGAGGAAGGGGAAGGAGGATGAATCCTATTATTAACGTTGCCTTGAGCAGTATTTACATATTTAAATTAACACGTGCCTCTATAATCAGATCTAAGAGTACTTAAGCTACAACCGGTTGACTACACAGGCAACCCTGACTATAGAGCATGGCTATTCTGACACGTCACCATGTTGTTATCGTTAATGACAGAAGCGTCGACACATTAAAAAAGCCTTCTTAGTATTTATGTGTAAGAGCGTGTTATGGTGCAATACGATCCGAGTCCCTCTGGTCAGGTTTACAGCTTCTTTACACAATGAGCAGATAAGACTGGTATGTGCCTTGTGTTCTACATTACCCCTGATGCAATTTAATCTTTTTTCAGCAAAAAGCACACCGTGGACTCCGTTTTAAACACACGGTTTCCCTCCCCAGAATGTCTAAAAAGAGCCACCATGTAACCTGACCACGCGTCTGCAGAAGTGCTGAGGAAGCAGCTCTCTCGGTGGCCAAGTTCTCAGAAGAAGCGTGCCGTTTTTCCCTCCTTCCAGAGTATAGCATTTGTCTGCTGCAGGCTGAAGCTCCCTCTCCTGGTCCCTACGACACCTCATCCCAAGCACCACCCCCCTATATGCCGTGCACGCAGGAGAGAGCGGCAAGGCAGACCGACTCCCTGCCGCACAGCGCCGCGTCCCCGCCCCGCTCGCGGTGAGTCATAAATGCAGCAATTAAGCACTGAGTCAGCGCTGGGAGCCATGGGGGAGTCACCCCCGGCCGCGCATGCGCCACGCCGGGGACGGGGGCGCTCCGCAGCCCCCCCC
>VXAZ01004027.1:1092442-1197881 GCA_013399875.1 Gymnorhina tibicen
GAAGATCCACGGCTTTTACATTTAGATTTTGTTGTGGGTTTTTTTGTTGTTTGTTTCCCCCCGCATTGCTTCTCTTCCCCCTCCCGTCAAAGTCCCGGACGCTTCGTTACACAAAACCTTTGCCAATATCCACCGTTCACCGACAGTCTAAGGCCCCAGCCCAGCCTCAACCACCCACCCGCTCCCCCCACCCTCACCCCACTGCCCTCACCCGTCCTAGCCCACTACTAACACTCACCGTTTTCGTCCAATAAAGACATAAACCCAACGCTGCTCGCCCCGGGCTGCGACGAAGCCGATTGTGAGAGGAGAACAGGGCCGAGGGGGCGCTTATATCCAGACGGAGAGGGAGGCGGAGGCGGACGCCGCAGCCTCCGGGTCCCGGCGTCCTGGAGCGGGCGGTATCACCAGGGAGAGCGGTGCCGGGCAATCTGCGGGCAAGACACAATCAGGAGCATCGTTAGCAGCTGCACCTGTGAGGGAGAGGGAGGAGGAGGAGGGGGGAGAAGAGGGAAGGGGGGAGGGAGAGGCGGCGAGCGGCGTGCAGCTGAGGCAGGAGGGGGCGGCGGACGGGACCCGGCAATGGCTGCCCCGTACTCACCTCTAGAATGTTCTCGCTCCGACTGAACAACGCCAGAGCTGGGATCAATCAGCCAGCGGCGCGCCCCGCCCCCCGCCATCGCCATTGGCTCGCTGTTCGCCTCGAAGCGAAGCTATTGGCTAAGACCCCGCCGCTCCCCCCGCCCATTGGTGAAGACCGCTATCAATCAAGGCTTTGCGTCCCTCCCCCGTGCCCTCCCCTTGCTTGTGCCCCAAAGGACATCGCGTCTACAGCGACCGAGTCTCGCGAGAGAGCGCGGGGCGGGGGTCCGGGGCTGCGCGGGCCGGGCCGGTGCGGCGGGGCTGGGGCTGAGGGGCCGGCGGCGGCTGAGGGCGCTTCGGGCCTCCCCCGGCCCCTCCGTCCTGCCCGGTGTGCCGACACACTGCCTCGGGGCGGTGAGCTACTCCCTGGAGGGCAGTGACCCAATGCCTGACATCTCAGCAACTATGTTACAAGTTGTATTACAAATAATTTAAGGCAATTAAGTTGCTGAATAAGTTGTGTTTTTCCTGCACAGCCGGCTTTTGGGGTGTGGGACAGAGCCTGTTACTTAACTCCAGTGTCATAAAGACTCAGCGTTGGGTGGCTCTGGGTGCCTGGGCTGCCTTACAAAGGATGACACAATTGTCATATGCATGTACTCAGTTCTTAGTGGAAAATGTTGCCAGCCCAATGTAGCTGAATTGAGACCCTGAATGAAATGCATGTCTGGATTTATTTTCACTTAAAAAGCAGAAAACTTGTATCCTTTCGTCCCTGTTACTTGTTCTTTCCCACCTTCTCCCATCTTCACTCTTCCAGTATCACAGGAATTAAATGTTTTGGGTATTTTAGAGTGTCAATAATGTTCAAATGGCACAGAATTTTTTCCTTACTTTATGAATTGAGTGGGTAACCAGCTCTCTTACCCCTATAAACACTCCCCAGCAGAACAATACTCCTCAGTTCCTGTCACCGTCTTACTGAGTAAAGTTGTAAAGCTTTTTGATGGCTCTGTGGGAGTATAGAGGAAAAGAGAGAGAGCGACAATAAAACTAGTAGTGACATTAAATAATGTTATATACTCTAAATCTCTTCCTGCCTGAAGTTAGTTTTGATGAGTAGTTTTCCTGTCTGATGTCACATTGATGTGGTCAGAGAAGATATCCCTCCTGTTGAACCATGAAGTACATACTGAACATTTTTGGTCTGATATGCGGAAGAACTGCACTCAGGACGGTGGCTCATAAATGAGGCTTTCTTAGAAGTCACAAAAGCAGGGCTACTGCCACTTTCAGTGGCACACAACAATAATAAAAAATCTCATTTCCTCAGCTGGACCAACCAGAGATAAATGTGGACATCTTGGTGCTTTCTATCCCAACCCTCATTGTCGCAGCTGCTCTTGCTACATGTCTCCTTTCAGCATATGGAATAGCTGGTCTTTCTAGCCAGGACACTGTCCTGTAAACCATCATGGAATGGTTTGGGTTGGAAGGTACCTTAAAGATCATCTAGTTCTAACCCCTCACCACCGACAGGGACACCTTCCACCAGACCAGCCACATCCAACCTGGCCTTGGACACTTCCAGGGATGGAAAGTCCATCATGTAAGTTTGTCTTGGACTTCACAATCAGCATTTGAAAAACGTAAAAATTCTTCAGGATATGTTAAATGTCTCCTTGATAAATGCACAGCAACACTTTCTGAAACAAGAGAGAGTGTTAGGGCAAAATAAGGAAGCATCTCCAAAGTCTGTGAGGCTTGGCAGTTACCATGAGGGAAAAAAAAGTCATAAAAAAAGTGGGAGGCAAGAAAAGCACTGCAGGAAATCCTTTGCTGTAAAAATATGTGGCACATATAAGTTGCTAAATGCCTCCTGTCTGTGGCTTTAGCTCTGAGTTACAACACCTAGGGGGTTAATAAATCAGGAGTGTTAAAGTATATTGTTGCCAATGCCACTTAGTGAGCTGCTTGGAAAGAGACCCTGGATTTGGTACTACTTGACTTAATGAATAACTCGGAACCCTTATGATTAATAGCATAAAGAAAGATACTTTTAAAAATATATAAATTGACAAAAGTTAAAGAGGTGCCTTTGAAGATGGTGATTCTTCCACAAAAAGCAAGTCTCATTCAGGTGAAGTCACATGACATTCTCCTGGATTATGCAAACCAGACTAAAATTGTGGATTATTTATCTTCATGGTGCCTAGTTGTTGATTTTTTCCTCAGCAGAAAATTCATTAATATTAAATGTTGGATCCCAAATATTTTTACTGAATCTTAGTATTTACAGCTTGTTCATTTTAATATTTCATGGTATGGACAAGACAGAAAAATATTTTCTCTCCTCCCACTTTAAAATGTCATGATTTCATGAATCCTGAAGTTCATAGTTCACATTGCTTGTGTGACCTTCAAAATACAGACTGCTTGTGTACTTTGCATTTTATGGACAGAAACTATGCACACTTTTGTAGGTACGACATTTTAAATGGCATTAGTAAGTCAGGTTTTGCAAATGGTTTCATGTCTAAGAATAGGAAGTTTTCCACAGTTGAACTTAGGGTGCATTTCCTTATCAAGGAAATGCTTTATTATTGCTGAGTTCAGCCTTGAACAGTCCAAGTTTGTTCTATGTTGCCTTAGCCAGTTTTTATTACAAATAACCAAGAGTCAATGACTGTGACAATGCAGCAAAATCAAAACTCTATTGAAATTCTTAACATATTTAAAATCTTCACAAATTGGTAATCTGAACAGTTATGATGTGTCCTTTTAATCTCTGGTTGGTAACTTTGTGTTGTGTGTGTGGTTTATTCAGCAAGTTTGTCCACTATCAGTGGTGTGGCTCGCTGTAAACATAACCCTAATTCAATGCCCTCTTGGTAACCTTAGCCTTGAAGAATGTTTTGTCTCTGCTGCATGTGTTATCTCCCCGTGGCTGGGTCAGAGCTCTTATTTCGTCCAGTGCAGGCAGGAACATCAGCACCTGAGTAAGGAACCTCGTGCCATCTTCACGGCTTTGGCTGTAATTTCAGGAGATGGAAGGAGGGCCAAGCTTATCTATAGTTACATGGAATAGCAAGAGCCTTTCTTCCCATCTTGGCAATGTGTAGAGAAAATTTAATTATTTACATGCCAGGTTGGAATAGGTAACCTTTACAGAAGGGTGGGTCAGAAATCCATCAGGATTGACACTAGATATTGATCAGACACAAGGGCAGAGGTTAATTCTGGTTTTACTGTTCAGGAGCTTCACAGTCATTTCTGTCCGGCACCTCACTGGTCATCTTGGGGAGGTTCACTTTGTGAAATGCTTTTCTTTCCATGCTCCATAGCACCATCATTCCTGTTAGCTATTATTAGTAGCTCAGGAATTAGTAAACAGAGAAAAACATGAGAGCAAGTGTGTGATGTTAGACATGCATATAGCCATTATTTATGGTAGTTATTTTTGTAGCTTCTATTGCCATGCAGAAATGCTAAAATCTCCCAGCTAGTGTTTGGGTCTGAGTGCCCTGAAAGGGCTCAGTGTCAGCTGACAGCATGAGGTAAGCTCTGCCCCAAATCTGGTCTTGTCACCAGTGAGGTTCCCTGTACCCTCCTTCTTTCTCTTCCAGTGTATGGCTGCCTGTGTAAGGGAGTCACCTCAGCAAGGAGAGGCAAGCAGCTTCTCTGCAGAATATAAACCAGTGTTCGATAGCAGTGAAGTCCCTGCCTTGGAGACCTGTCTTTTCTCTGTGTGTCTCAGCAGTAGGTGGAAGAGCTGGCGATGGGAATCAGGGATGCCAGGATTTCTCAGTTTGTCCAGGTAGCAGCTTTGGCTATGGGCCTAACTGGCAACCACTACCATTATCCAGCAGTTGCATGCCTGTGGTTGGCAAATCTGCCTGCTACATTTATATGGTTGCTGAAAGAAGTGGATGTGGAAGATAAGGAGTCCCTGGGAATACAGCTTCCAGCTGAGAACATGCTGTCAAAGCTACCTGCCTGTTCATTATGCCCATTAGTAACCACTGCATTTACATTTCCCCACTTCTTATCATAGTCAAGCTTCAGACATCAAAATCTGCCCCCGCTTTAAGTTACATCTCTCTTCCAGTATCATTTCAGCAATTTGCACTTCCATTTCATTAAAGGAATTGCTCCCGTCCTCTGCAGCTGTCATGTACTTTGCCAACACCTCCACAGATTAATCCTCCTTCATCCTCTTTCTTTGGCTTCTTATGGTCTGGCAACCAGTGCTGTGATTATCAGTATAGATTTCCCAGCAGATGTTAATTCTAAGTAGTAAAAAGGAGTAATGAGTACTTAGAGTTACTTATTGGCTTTCTGCTTTTCCTAAGGGAAAGGTGTGGTAGCCCCTGGTATTGACAGCCTATCTCCAAACCTCCTCCCAGGCTGGGGAGACCCTGGAGATCTTAAGTGCTCTCCAAGTCCTTCTCCTGTGAGCCAAATATGTCTGCTGAGCTTGTTTCTAGGGGTCTGTGCTGCTGGGTGCAGCAAGTCTTGCTCCCCTGTTCTGTCATTTGAGCATGGAGGAGTTTCTTTGCTTTACAACAATATGAGGTCATTGCTGGGAGAGCTGAGGTTTGGAGGCAGTGCTGAGGCTCACATAGGGATTAAGGCTGTGCTTCTGCTGGCAGATCTAGGAAGAGGATAAGGTGTCCCCGATGCTTGTGAGGAAAGGAAAGGAAAGGAAAGGAAAGGAAAGGAAAGGAAAGGAAAGGAAAGGAAAGGAAAGGAAAGGAAAGGAAAGGAAAGGAAAGGAAAGGAAAGGAAAGGAAAGGAAAATTTTCATGTTCTGCAAGACAAAACCTTTGGCTGGTAGGGCAGTGCTGTGCATTTGGAAACAGACAGACATATCACAGAAAATATTTTTTTCTCCAAAGTTTGACTTTAAATCCCTAAGGAGTTGCCTCTCTTGCAACGTTGAAGGTATTTTGCAGGGAACTAGAGGTCTTAGAGGATAATGTTGATTTTGTACATCATGGAGAATTTGCTGCTTGTTTGGTATGTTTGGCCAGCAGCTTGAGTACAGCTGGTGCCAGCTTCTTAATAAAAACACAGGGATTACCTTTTGTAACGAAGCAAATAATACATGACTGCCATGTAGTGCCAAAGGCTTTGAATGCTCTGGTGGTTCGCAGCTCAAATATTTATATTACTAAAGTAAATTATTTGCCAAACTACAAAACAAAGCAGGGGGAGTGGTACTTAAATAGGAAAATAGAGGCAGAAACTTTGTTCTATGGTTTGCATATTCCAAGTGTTATGTATGCTTAGGGTATTACACAGACCAGTAGCAATATTAAAATAGCTAATAACACACATGGTTTCCAAGAGTGGTGTAATAAATTAAGTCGGGTTTTGGCCTATGGGGATTCTTTGACACCTAATAAAAGCTGACTTGAAGCACTAATAATGTCTCACTCTACCTGTGAATGTCACTGTATTTGGAATTATGCAGGGGATTCAGGAAGAGGTAAATGGTGCTGAAGACACAGGCAAGTGTATACTCACAAACACCACCATTGCATAAATCTTTCTTGTTTGTTTGAGAAATGAGGCTAAAAGTATCCTTGAATATGAATCCGGGTCAAACATGGTGTTGACTGTAAATTTAGCATGATTTTATTGACTTAATGTAGACTTTTTTTTGAGAATAACCCAGGAGACACTGAAGCAAAACTTTCTTACAAGGGCTTTACTGCCTTGAGTTGTTTCCAAAATCAGTTTTTCAAAAGTCTTAAGACACACATTTGGGCCAGTGAAGGCTAAAAGGCATAATGTAGGGTGAAATTTCCCTTGAAGCTCAAGGCTGTTTTTGAAGAAAAAAAAATGTATCCACATTGATTGTTTTTGAGTTTTTTACTCGGGATAGTCTTAGCATACAAACTTTCCTGCAACAGGCCTTTTCATAATGTTGAAGGGATCTAAAATAAATACTAATGATAACAGGATTTGTGGCTACCACACTCATCTGGGAAAATGTGGCACCAACAACTGCGTTACATTATGAGGTAGCTGTGAACATTTTGACATTGTAATTCTTTCAGAACTTGATTTTAGGATTCCAAAATGATTGTGTGCATGTAAGTGAGATCACATGTATAAAGCATTATTCAGCCCTTAGTCTAATTTATACTTATTTCACCAGTGTCCTTAAGATCCCTTTTTCTTAAGCCTTATTTGCACAATTTATTTCAAGCACAGTGGCATTTTTGCTTCAGTGCCTGATGTGGTCATGAGGCATCCGAATAAGCTGCAACTTGTGGTTGTACAGTTCGCCATGGATTTTGTATCTGCTGTGTCTTCTTTGCAATAAAGGACACAAAGTAGGACTTCTTAAAGTTCCTCACAACCACTCCAACCTCTAAAAGATGAGATGCTCAAAAAATACTCTGGCTGTTTTCAGTGTTGTTTTGCTGCATCTCATCCATGGTTAGTTTTTAATCATTCTCATGAATGATTTAATGTTCCCTTTCTATCATGTTACTTTTTCATTGTTGCCTCCAGCAGACAAAAAGCTTTCAAAGGGTTCTTTAGGGCTTAATGTATTGTTTGTCCTAGATATGTGGCATGACTTATTCAGAAATGTGTAATAAATACACAGCTCCTCTCATTTCTGATTGTTTGCACATCCAAAACATATCTCTGTACTAGCCCTTGTGAAGCAAATTAACTCTACCCCAACTGAAATCAGCACAGGCATTTGACAGATTAATGGATGACCAGGTGATGGATGAATAGTCTCTTCTAGATGAAGTTAGGAAGGGTATGTGTGTGCAGGTGGGATCTCGAAGGTCATGTGCAAATACATGTGAGCTCATTTGAGTCCATGGAGATGCAGCATTTTATACCAGTGGATAATATGCTGATTTTACTCAGAGGCTTTACTTCTGAGACATCTTTCCTGGTACCAGCTTTGTGCACTTATCCCTGATTATGGACATACAGATATAATATTTATAACTTCAAAGACATATACTTATAAATGGGTATTTTTTGTTAGGAGATATCCAGTTCTTTTGATTGGTTGCACCTAATGTGGCTAAAGAAAGCCTTTACTTTCCCTGCTTCCTTTTTCTTTTTTTTTCCCCTGGTGCACTGAGACAAGGAGTGCTGCGACAAGGGGTTTTGATAGTTTAGTCTATCTGCTGTGAGGGTAAGTCCCTGTGTGGGTCTGTGTGCTCTGAAGGATGTTTACTAGTGGACATTTGATAAAACTTCTTTTCATTTTATAGAGAATGAATTGTGAATCTCAGTGCCAGTGCTTCTCCCACAGAGACTTACAGTAAACAGCTGAGTCATACAGATGAAGCCTGAAATTTCTCCTCTCACAGATGTGAGGGAGTCCCACTGAGTTCCTCTGCAGAGAGTCCGGAGCTACTGAGTTCTGCACCCTGAAAAACATTTGAGTGGGTGGGAGGGTGAACAGCTTGTCCCCTGCACCTTGTCCAGGTCTGTGCTAACTCTGGTGCACAGGAGGCATATGCTGGGATGTGTGCAGGCAGATCGCTCACAGCTCGCTCACATCCTGGAGCAGCAGGGAAACGGGCAAAGTACTGGTGGGCTGCCAAATCCCAGCCTGCTGGCTAGGTTGCTTGAGAGCCAGCACAAACCTGCTATACAGTGAGCCACTCAGGGCTTCTGTTACCCTAGCAAAGGTCTTAAAGGCAGCTCTGTAGCTTACTTTGGGTTGTGGCAGTTTCGCCTGATTTTTGCCTGTTTACCTATCATGCTCCATGCTCCAGATCCGCAAATAGTGTTATGTTTCCCCAAACTGATTCTAACCTATCTCAGCATATCTCCTGAGGGATCTTTGGGAGACATGATCAGTGTTGGGGAGGTCTGTCTCCCTACATCTGTGGACTCTGCACAGGGCTGTGCAAAAGGCTGTGCAATGTATTCTTCCAAAGACCTGCTAATGAGAACACATGAATCAAAGGAGAGTTAGTAGTCACGGGTTTCCCACAGCAGTCTCTTTCATAGAGTGATAACTAATGACTGCTTCTCAACAAATAAATAAAAATATCAGATAAAACAAAGTCAGAATCTTAAGCCTGTACTCAGGACCAGCTAAGCTTCAGCCATTTGCTCTGACCACTTTTGAAAGCTTGGCATGCATTGCTGGCACGGGAGAGCTGTGCCAGAGCTGTGAAAAGCCATATATGTCTTAACTCTTGTTCTGTGTCTTATATCTTGTCCATTTCCCACTGGTACTGACTGCATTTAAAGCTTTTTAGAGGGCCTGTCATTGTGCTGTCCTTGCTGTTAAGGCATGGACAGACAGTATTCTGTTCTTAAATCCTGCTTTGAAAATCTCTCCATAATATGTCCCTAGAAGAAACTTCTGGTTTGTTTATTTAAATTTGTCCTTTGGCTGTGGCTGGATGCCCAGTCATGGGCCAGAATCAAACTGGCTGAGTACCAACACAGGGCAATTTGCAGCTCCTTGTAAGTGACTTCAGTTCATTTTGGCCGTGCCTCTGCAGCATTTCCCAGAGCCAGTCATCTGTGCTTCAGCTGATCGGGGTGCAAGCTGAACTCTGACTTGCCTGGCTGAGCCTGCCAAGAAAAGCATTAGCTAAGCAGAAACAGTGTGTGGCTGGGGGCAGAGGTGAGCATGCACTAAGTTTCCACATCTTGATACTGAAAGGATGCAGCTATAATCTAAACAGGGTAAAGGGGACTGGGCAGACAGACAGCCGCCTGAGCTGACCCAGGAGTGCACGCCATGCTGCTTGCTGAGAAAGGCCTCTTTGTCTCCCTGCATTATGCCTGCCCGTTTTGAGTGAGATGCAAAACAAATGCAAGAAACCCAATTATATGGCCTTGATGACATTCGTCTGTTTGTTGGCATTGGTTTGTTGTGCTTAGAAAGGCCTTGAATGTGTTGGACCATAGTGTGTATCTCATCCCCAGCCAAAACAGAGATATTTGTGCAGCTGGCTTGGAGGTCCCCTTTCCCTTACATGCAGGCTAGGGGATGCGGAGGGTTTCTGAATGCTGGGGCACCTTTCCATCATGAGAATTCACAGCTGAATCACAGCTGAGAGACAGGATATAGATAGTCAAGTTCTTTGTCTGTGTTTAGGAAGGAGTGAGGAGCAAAAGTGAAGAGGAGACCTTTAACCATCACCTACCCCTTTATCAACAGCTGTTGTCTACCAGTACTTGTATTGCTTCCCTGTTCCCATTTAGATTACAGCTTGACCAGTGTGACCTGGATTTTCAGGCCTTGTTTTGAACACGGCTAATGGAAATCTTGCTTTGGTTGAAGCCCTGCTGTGTCCATGAGTATCTCTCAAAGAGACAGGAGAGTGTTTCTTATCAGTTTTAGAGGGATAGTCTTACCAGAGTTCTTGTACTTCACCTGGATATGTGCAGTTCCTTTTTGTTGTGACAAGGCTTTACCACTTTGATAAATTACTCCTGACATAGGCTGTAGATAACATGATAAAACAGACTTCACTTCGAGTTACAACTGGTTTTGTTTTCAGACTGTCTTTTGTATCTATTTCTGCACTGGCAAAATGGTCAGACTATGGACCTTGAAGTTGTAAGACTGAATGAGAGAGGTACCAGTTCTGTGCCTCCCTGAGCTTTGACAGCATTCAAAAGTTTGAATGACAACTTGACTTCCGTAACTACAAAATGCCTCTTTGGCAAAATTGCTTTCTTGAATGGCATGCCCCAGTTCTGTATTCAGCTTGGCACTGTTTGGTGGGGCTGTTTTGTGGGAAGAGATAGCTTCCTCCTTCTGCAGTGCATTCAGATCCAGCCAAGAGACATGTTGGGTGTTGGCCTGAGGTAGCACAGTCCTATAGCAGTCCTGGCTGCTGTTAGTGAGAGGCAATTCTAGCAATGTAAGTGCTTATTTCTTTTAGTTGCCCCGTACTTTGGTATCCAGTAGTGACAACCTCTGAGCCTGTTGGCATGACAGTAGCTTTGGTCACTTCTGGAAATTTGGGACTATGTGGGCTCAAAGCCTCTGTCTTTTCATGAGAGGGCTAAGTCCCACATCTGATCACCGATCCTGTGTCTTACTTGAATCTTTCCCATTTCCCATTAGCTGTGGAGCTTTAAAAGTTAAACAGCAAGCCTCTTCAGACTCTCTTCTTTCTTTTTTTACTATCATGTTCGTTCTCATTTCAGCTCCCTAAGGGGAAAACCAAATGTCATTTGCAGTTCACTGCTGTGTATTACATTTATTGCCCCTGTCTTGCTCTCTTTCAGAGCATGAACCCAACCAACCAACTTCTTATCAATTTGACAGGCTGTGACTGTTGTCCTGGTGACGGTGTAGTTGCACTATCAGCATGTGCAGAACGCAGGCAAAGAGATGCCTCAATGTGTGGGTGTAGCTGAGCGTGCACATGACCTGCCAGGAAGCCACTGGGATACTGGTGAAGATAAGATCCAGATCTTGGGCTATGTATGTGAAAGATGAAGCAAAAACAAAACGGAGAAGCATGCAAAGTTAATAGCTATAAGAGAAGAAATGGGGCTGTGTGTAGGAGTTGCAAATGCTCTGCTCTTCTCAGCATCTGATCTATGTACCCATAATTTAGTGCATTTGTATTTGAGAGATACTTGCCCGCCAGCCTGCTGTCTTTTTCTACCCACTCCATTTCTCCCATTTCTTACTTAGGTTTATGGACATGAGAAAGAATAATGTTAGTAACGCTTACGAGTCACGTTTTCCATCCAGACACACCACGTTTAACCCATTCATACACATCTTTGACAGCACTGACTCCAGTTTACTGATTACTCACATGAATCAATCAGACTGATTTTTGCAGTGCCCTGTCACATATTATCTCCTAGGTGCTGACAGAAAGCCCTGCTCTGAGAAGCACATGATCCAAATGGATGCCAAGAAACAACAGATGGAAAGAGATGGGTAAGGGAGCACAAAGAAATAGTGAGACATCATTACTCAGCACACAGGCAACCGTGTCAGCACACCAGCTGCCTAGTGCTTGGGACAGCTTTTGCAGGCTGCGTGGTGTGTTCTTGTTTTAGTATTGGCTGCTTACTGTAAATTATGTCAGATTTCAACCATTGAAGAAAATGTGGAATGGGGTAACCTTGATAAAACAGATCCTGGCTTGTACAGGCTATATGTTATTTAGGGGATAAGAACTTCTTCAGGTCTTCTACAGGTGAAAGGATTGTAAGAAACCTTCCAGTTTCTGTCCTGAGTGGGGACAGCTTTAACCTGCTGAGGTGAAAGTGGGGCACAACCCAGGGGCTCATGTTCTATGTGTGGTGCTGTGGTGCTGTAGCTGTGGTTGCTATGGGGAGGGAGTGTCTGGTTAATCCCCAACCCAGCTAATCTTCCATGGCTAATTGAGAATTGAATACGTTTGGTTTACTGTAAAATCTGGGCTTTCTGGACACTCGTTACTGAGTATAACTCCACAGTCATCAACTGAGTTCTGCACTAGATGCAAAATCATGGGAAGACATGTCTGATCTGCTGCCTGTCTTGTTTTGCTTGTATATCTATGCCCCCAGCATTACCCTTGCCTGGTTTTGCTTATCTGTGACCTCCAGAGGCCTTGCAGCAGATAGGATGCTGTGTTAGACCTGCCAAATCTCTGCTCACATCTGTGTATTCCAAACAGCCTGGGGGGGGGGCGTTTCAGTGGGACATTGCAGGCAGGAGCTGATGCAGCAGATCTGTCTCCTCTAAGGCAACGCTTCAGGGCAGGCTGTGTTTCAGGGGTGGTCAGCAGGGAGAAGGGATAGGCCTGTGAACAACATTAGCCAGACCCTGTGCCAGGAGTCCTGGTGGGATGTGCCACATCTTCTGGCTGAAGGATCAGAGCTCTGTTGACTAACGAGGAGAGGTTTAAATATGTTGTGGGATGGGAGCTTCTGTCATGTAAAATTCATGGTGCTGGCAGGCCATTTTTAAATAAAACATTACCCTCTCTGAAGAAGACACAAAGTCTTCATTTCATGCTTGCAAAAAAATAAAAAAGAAAGAAAAAAGGGATATTTAAAGAATGAGTCTGATGTGATTTTGAACTTGCTCTCCCAGCAGCTTTGTACTGGAATGGCACATGAACATTCCCATGAGGAAAGGTAGCAGTGAGGGGAACATCACTTTGGTGAGAGGAGGAGAGGACTGGTGCTTTCTGTTTAGCAGGAATAGAGGAGTTGCATTTCTCACCTCTGCAACACCTTCAGCTTCTGGGGTGGCTCTGTGACCCTCAGAGACACCATGCATGGTGCTGGTGGGCTACAGAGCAGGTCTGCACCAGCTCTCCTGTTACAGCACAGCTGATAACCCAGCTCCTGTTACACCTTTCCTTCTGCTTTTTGTTGGCCTGTGCCTATTGTCCTGCACTCATTAGTAATTCTTCTGTTACCAAGATCAGACTGTTTTCCTTGGGCCACTCATAACTTTCATGGATGTTGTGAATACTGAAATTTCTAAGGGACTTGTGAAAGTCCTGTGTACCTTGAGCCAGTAAGGCATGATTATGTAGCCCCTCCTTTGTAACATGAGTTCTTCCTCTTAAGGGAAGCCAGATAAATGAAGAAGAAGCCATTGTTTGTTGTTGTTACAAAAGGCTCTTGAGCTAAATGGGGCTCTGGCACCAACCACTAACTGCGTAATTTCAGGAGTGTAACTGAAATGGCTGGAAATCTGGTTTTGCTACTAATGAGTGCAGTGAATAATTGCTGCTTTCAGTTCTTTTTCAAGGCAGTATTAGCCTGCTGGTTTAAACAATAAGAATTATGAGAATGCACGTGTAATTATGTAAACATGTACTGATTAAGTATATGTGGATTAACTGGTCCCCCTAAAAATATGGTTACAGAAAATTCAGTGCAATATCACATGCAAGGTGTTGCAGGTTATAGACAGCAGAAGTGATCTGTGTGTGACTATTATATGAGGGATGGAAAAAAAAAAATGGAAAATTTGGGGTATAAGAAGCTTCATAATGTTTGTCCCAAACCAGTGGTTTCCCTGGGAGCAATATTAGACACGTGTGGCACATCAATGTTAGATGATGAGGTAGTGAAGCACGGCTAACCCTCCAGCCAGCTTGTATCAACCAGGCCATTCCAGCTTTCAGAATATGTCCCATGTACTTAAAACACCCTGGAGCACCCCTGAATATCATTCTTGCTCTCTGCCTCCGACACAGAGTTGAGTTCCCTTGCTATGCCATGTGTAAGGTGCCTGCCCTTTCCCTGTTCATCTGTCCTGCTTCTGTTTGCAGGAGAACCTGCTGTTGCCTGCCCTGCATGGAAGATGTAGTTTGTGTAGCTCCATCTGCAGTGTGTACCTGATGCTCTGCGGCAGCATGGTCGTACTGGAGAAAGAAATGTTATTTGGAGTTTGGAAGGTAAATTGGATCTGCTCCAGTTGTCTTTGTCTTTGCCTGTGTTGTTTCTTTTGAAGTTCTTGTTTCTTTTTACAGGTAGCTGAATGGTACTGGCAGTTACCTGAGGGAGGCAGGATGCTTGGGATGGGAGCTTCAGGGCTTGAGATCAATTGCAAAGGACAGATGAAAGCAACTTTAATGAATTTTAGTGTCTGCAGTGTGTTGGTGGATTGCCAGAGAGGCACTTGAGACCCCAAAAGGGCCCTAATTCTGGGGCAGCAGGTCTTGGGCAGAGACAGAGGCAGAAAAGGCGTCAGCAAACACCAGACTCTCCCAGCCAGCTCAACCTCTTCCCTTTCTCTGTGGCAGGAGAAGATTGCCCCCATGCTTTCATCCTCTCAGCAGAAAATTCTGATGTTCCTCACTCAGCTTTGAAACCAAGAACCAGAGTTGTTTCCCAGCTGTGCACAAGCTCTGGGCTTGTGGTGGTGTTCTGGGGAGGTGGGCAAGGAGGATTCTCTGTGGAACTTCCCTCCTGCTGAGGTGACTCACCCTAGCAAGCAACTTTTGCCGGTTCCATTGTGAGATCTGCAGCCCTTCATGGCCGTGACTCATCAGGCATACACTGATGACTCATCAGCTGACCCTGTGCCCTCCCAGATCATATACATCTGGTTTTTTCATGGGAGTGGAAAGTCGGAAGACCCGTGGGCCTGGAGATGGGTTCCTGACTTTCTTTGTTGTGGTTAATTTCTGGAAATTTAGGCTGTGGTTCATCTGCTCTGACATACACAAATAGTGCCTGAGCTACTCATTCTGAATTCCTTCTGCTGCTAATGAAGAGAAAGAGGCAGTGCTGGTGTGCTGCTTGACTGGCCTATTTTAGGTATCCACATTCACTTGAGAGGAAGGACACTGCCTATTCCTGTGTCTTTTTTCTGCTTATAGAAGCAGTCTGTTACCCACAGAGACGTACATTTCTTCACACTGGCCATGCAGTTAGTGGAAGGACTCACCTACTCAGAACCTGAGTAGTCTGATGACTTAAGCACTGGACAAAAACTCCGGATTCCCCAGATAGGCCAGGTGAAAGCCAGGCAAGTAGAGATCTGGACACAGAAGGTCCATATAGGACCAAGCCATCTTCCCTGGCTTGTTTGTCTGATGGATATCTGTCACGGTTATGACCACTAACCTGCTGAAAGAAAAGCTGGTGCAAGATTTTGTTTCCTTGATTTGTTTTGTTTGTACCAAGGAGGTAAGAAGAGCTCTCAGAAAAGAAACTTGAATCTCTGGACAAGTTTTCTGTTCACTGAACTGGGCTTTCCTGCTGACTTTTGTCTGACTGATTGTCTTAGGTATACCCTTTCGGGAGTTGCGAAGGAGTGTGAAGATTTTCTTTTATCCTTCCAACTCTGCCTGATTCCCCATCTCCCATGACCCCTGGCATCTTTTCTGCTCCATATCCTCATCCATTTTTACCTGTGTCACTGTCTTGCTTTTTCTTTCAAAAGAAAGAAAAAAGTCTCTTCGTGAGTCTCTAGTCTCTTCGTGCTCTTGTCTGGTTTGATTTGCTCACTGCTGCCTGTGCTTTGTTTCATTGACCACCAAGGCATGCGACCTGCAAGGTCTCTTGATAGTCTGAATTTGCCTTTTAAAAAGAGGCCCAAGATCTCAGCAACCTACCCAAAGGACTAAGAAAACAAACCACCCCAAACAGGACAGACAGGAAAATATACAGTGGATCTTTCTGTGTGCTCATAAATAAAAGTCAGACAATCACATGGTTTTCTAAAAATAACACCCATAGCAAGTGTTTTGGTAGGAATAATACTGACCTAGTTTGCATGTTGGCCACATGCAAAAAAAGAAGTTGGTGAGGAAAACCCATTGCCTGATGGAGTATTTGCATTTGCTGAACCAGGTCTGAATTGAGAGGTGGTTAAACAGCTCTTATAGTCTCTTCTTTGGACAATACTCTCAGGCACATGGTGTGACTCCTGGGGATGTCCTGTGCAGGGCCAGAAGCTGGACTCCTTAGGGGATGATTCTTGTGAGTCCCTTCCAACTCAGCACATTCCACGATTCTGTGATTCTTGGTGGCCCCTCTGGAGGTTTCAGAGGAGAGGGGCTGGGGGAATGCTCACTTGCAGCATGGCCCGCAGCAGTCACTTGCCTTCTGTGTAGGCTCGATGTGTAATTTGCATCTGTGTGGTGCAGTCAGTGAGGGTCCACATGAGCAGAAATGATCTTCTGCAGCCTCAGTCTGGGATGTTCATGTCTGGAGAATGGGCAGAATATCTCTGTGATCTGTGGACCTGAATTTGTATATGCGAGTTTAGCTTTCTGTCTTCATCTGTGGCACAGATTGAAACATTTTGGTATTGAAGGAAATCACCCTTGACTGCCCAGCTCCTGGCTACCCCAAGGACTCAGTCTGTGCTCCTGTCCTTGTCCCTGTGGCCAGCACTGCAGCATAGCCCTGGGGCAGGAGCTGTACTTTGGGGCACATGAGAGAGTTGTCCCTGCCTGCCAAATCCTTCTCATCCCATCTGAGTGGATGTTGTTCAGGTCCTGGCCTGGACCTGGAACTGTTCTCTGTGGGTAACTCGGTATCAGTGACAACAGTAACAGCAGCCATCAAGGGCTGGTATCAAGGTAGCATCCTTCACAGTAATGGACACCCTTGGATTTCCTGGAGATCACCCTCAGAGATCAGCGGTCTTTTGAGTATTATTGGTTAATACGCAAGATGTCTGAGACAGGCACGTGGAGTGGCCTGATAGGATCTCAGGGAGATGAGGGCAAAGTGGATCAGCCGCAGCAGGATGAAAAGGTCCTTTCCCCAGGGCTGGCCCATTTTCCTGTCCCTCTGAGCCTACCACTATCTTTACATTATTGAGTGCCACAGGATGTGCTTCCCATGTGTTGGAGAACAGGCAGAAGGAGAAGTGTCCTACATGGCTCACCAGTAGGACACGGCATTGCCTCGTTGAGGCCTCCCTAACTTCCCAAGGGTGATGGATGTGCTGTGTCTGCAGCTGGATCCCACCACGACCTGGCAGTGTAAGGCTCAGCAGCCCTTGCTGGCTTATTTCCTCTTGGCATGATGTGAAGCAGCAGTCCTTGATCCAGCACAGCCTTGCTGCCGGCAGGAGCTGCCTCCGAGCTGCCGGAAAGCTGCAGGTGGCTCCGGAGCAGCAAGCTGGCCACCCTGCTGTGCGGTCATGTCCTCCACAGCTTGGCACATCTCCGCCTCTCCACGGAGCCGTGGCTGCCTGGCCTGTCACGTGTGCTGTAAGGAGGGCTGTAGCCCTTTCCAGACTCTGAAATGAGAGCAAAAGTGTGTCAGGGAGTGCTTTATGGGGATATGGATAGAGCTTTTATGGCAAACGGATGCCACCACTTTCCCTTAAGATTATATCCTCTTCCTTTTTTTCCCATCTCATGATAAGTGATACATGGATTTCTGACTCTGAGCAGCCTTGATGCTGGGAAATGCTCTCATTCAAGCAGAGAATCTAGGTCAGCTGCTCGTAAGAATAGATCAAGCCTTCATTGAATGCAGCGGACGGACCTTCAGTGGGACGGGTTTTTCCCTGGCTTGTTTTGTTCATAGTGAGCTCCAGAAGTTGACAGGCATTTTGTGGACAGCAGCTATAACCTCCTGCTAGCAGGCTCAATGCAAGCATTACTGAATCAGTGAATCAGGGGAAAATCAATACTCTGAGGTATTAATTGTGATTTTAAATTTTTTTTTAACCTAAGATAGGGCACTCAGTAATGAAGATCTGTATCTATGGTCAAGAGGATCTGATTTGAGAGAATATATATTATAAAAATGGAGTTTGAACTTTTTCTTTAATTTTACACCTATAAATAACTGCTCTTACATATGGCATCTAATTATTTAATTGTATATGCAGATTAGATAGTCATTTATATGCTGTCATCAATGACAGCAACTAATAGCACTGGCAGTTATTTCCAGGAACATATGGTAATGCCAAAGGTTTTAAATATTAGTCAGTACCTGCCATACATATCAATATCTCTCCCCATCTCTTCCTTTCAAAAATGTTAGAATAAATTAATAATCACAAGGTGATTCTGTTTCTTCTTGGAACTGGTTGCACCATAGAAGATCTGTTGTATTTCATATTTTATATAAAATTACAGTACAGCTTGGAGTTCCTGATTTATCTAGGTATGATGGCTCCTTGAGACTGGGAGGGAAGAAGAAAGAAAATGTTAATATGCTTTTTCTCCATTTTATTTACATATGCAAAGCGTGGGGGAAGGCAGTCGCAGACATGAAGGACTCAGGTCCCACTTGTACAAATGGGATCTGTAGACTTTTTTATCCAGAAGATACTTTACAGCCCTTTGGCCTTCCTTTTGTGTAGACCTGAATGTTTACCCATGGTAAGGTTAGTAGGAATCAGGGCTAGGGACTGCCCAGTTCCTCTTCTTATCCTCAACAACGAAATCAATGCAGTCATCTTTTTCCTGATGTAAAACAGGTTTTGAGCATGAAAGCTTGTATTTTTGCTGCCATTTTACATGTTTTGCCCACATGTATAAGGTATATTGAACTGTGAAGAGTGGGGTAACAGCCAAGGACACCTCAGTGAACATATAACCATTATTGGGCTTGGAAGCTCCACATTAAAAACTTGTGCAGAGAATTCCATTAATGACCCATTTATTCAAACAGACAAGCTCCAAGGCAGCTGCCTGAAAATCCAGTGATTCTGTGCTGTGTCAAGATCAGCTGTATTAACTTGGTTTGCAGTTTGTGTGATTTTCAGAGGTTGTTGACTCCAAGGCATTTGTTGTCATGCAGTCATGGAGCATACAAACACCATTCTGCACCACTATTTCCTGCTCACTGAACAGATGTGTACAGTTAAGAGGCTGAATATTCTCTTTGAAACAAAAAGAAATGGTCAGTTTCCAACAGAAATCCTCTGTTGCAATGTGCCCTTAATGCTCTTTTTTTATTCATTTCCAAGAGTCTTGGCTCTTGACAGCCAGTAAATAATACGTGCTGGAGATCTAAGGTCGTAACAGTGCAGATAACATGCTTGTTCATGATGGGAGAAAATTAGCCATTCCTTTTTTAATTCACTCGATAATTTAGAAACATCCTTACAAGTCACCTAATTTTGGTTCCTCGAGGACCACATCTTTCTCCTTTGCAGCGAGAATCTTTCTGTAAGCGATGAAGGAGGCAGAGTGGCTGCGAAGGAGGCGGCAGAGGAACAGTGCCAGAGTGCTGGCAGTTGGTGCTGTGCAGCTCTCGGGAGATGGGGTAGAGTCTCTGGATCTTTATATAGCACTCCCTCCACTCTGCTGAGGCGTGGGAAGCAATGGAAAGATGAGATACATCCTGATACTGACAGCAGACGAATGCATTACAAATACTCTTCCCTTTCCTTTACCTTGCCTGTTCCTGATGCCTACCTCCCCAGGTTTTGCCCACCTCTTGTTTTCTTGGTATTTCTTTCATTCCTGTAAGAGAAAAATGGGTCAGAAAATGTTGAAGACTCTCAGGCAGCATCCACATCATGAAACAGTGATGAACTTTCTAGTGCCATTTCTCTTCTAAATGCTTTTCTGGTTTTGGAAGAAAACCCAGTCATGCAGTGTAAATGTTTTATCACCATGTATTTGGGAAGCCTGCTTTATTCAGCCTGAACTGATGCTAATAAAAATTTAATGCTTCTCTTTGTGCTCATGAAGAGTTCCTCCCCAGGGTATTTTTCTGAAGTCGTTTCAGAGGATGATTAGCACTCTCCTTAGGGCCCTTTTGGGTGCCTCTTGCTGTAGCAAGTCCCTCCCTGTAGCTAGCTAGTTCCAGTGCTAAGATTGCAAAAATCTTTCAAAACTGACCTTTTAACAGTGTGATCTGGCATCTTCTTGGATATCCTGAGCTTTACCAGGACTAGTGGCTAAACCAGGCTCCTGGTCACTGTGGGATGGGAATGGAGTTCTTGCTCAGGCTGTCCAGAAATGACAACAGGAGATTCTTGGTGCTGAGCATTCCTGAGGATTGTCTATACAGAAGCTGATCTCTTTTCTTCTACCTCCTCTCCTAAATAACCTGTTCAGCCACGAGGATAAGGGCCCTGAGTTGTGTTGTTAATATACCCCACCCCATTCTAATAAATGTATTAATATATTGATGTATCAATACATTACATATTAATATGTCAATGTGGTAATATATGAACATATATTTATTTAAATATATTAATATATCAATATGCCCCATGCAATAGCTCCTTTGGCAGTGCAGGTGCGTGGGGCATTCCTGCCTTAGTTTGTAGCCAGACACACTTGCAGAGAATGTTGAGTGGAGAAACAGTTGAGTTTTGATACTGCGTTAATATTGAAATGTGCCTGGCTCCTGTCAGAGGTCTCAGGGTATCCTGGCAGCTGATCTGTAGTTATAATTTTTAGCCTCCAGATGGTGTCTGGCAGATGTGCCTGTGGAGCCATGTCAGTACACTTGGGGGTGGAACACTGAAGACTGGAATTTACACAATCACTGGCCTCTTGTGGCAGCAGAAAAAGCATGCAAATGATATCATGTGGATTTTCAAGTCCCAAATCTCTGCATATGCTGCTCTATGTAGGGTACAGATGTGTGTAGGAAGTTTCCTGTAAAGTTGAACCTGAAGTTTTTACTTCTGGAAAGATTTGATGTAAAAAGGCAGAAGAATCCTGTTGATCTAAGGCAAATGAAGAGACTCAAAATTTTAGGCTTGTCTGTCCAAATGTAGATGGAATATTCATAATACAAACTTTCCAAAAAAACCTCTCTGGATAAAATAATGGATCGTCTTGAAATGAGACATGATAGTGGTTGAGGTAATGCATTCTTCATCACACTAGCAAAAAATATCCATGATTTATTTTTTTAAAAAGCTCTTTCCATTCCTAGGAGACCAAGCAGCATTTAAGTTGTAGATTTCCTCTGGCAAAGCTGCCCTTGGAACCTTCCTTGGATAACTTCAGATAACACGTAAGATTAGAAACCAAACTGTTGGGTGACTGCTCTTCTAGGACATGACCAGATTGGCAGCCTGCAGCACTGTGGTGTTTTCTGTGGCAGAAAACTTCCCTGAAGACTAAGTTGCTACTCCAAAAAGTATTGCTTTAATCTTCTCTTACTATGTGGATTAAGATACTCTCAATGCAAGGATTTTTAGGGCCACTTCAAACACCCCTATTGCTTGACTCTCTACAGTTCATCTTTAAAATTTTGGGGATTGTGTGTTTTATTTATTATTACTACTATTGCCATTGTTGTCAAAAGGGGAAGCATCTTCCTTAAAGCAGTGCTTGTTTCATTCTGAAAAGAAAATGAAACAAGCATTGCTTCAATTAGGCAAAATCCCCAGGAATTAGCTAAAAATGTTCTAAAGGAACAGCAAAGTAGGTTACTAATTAAGTGAAAACTGAGGTCAGTTTGAAATGGGGTCCTCACAGAGGGAAAACAGAAGCAGTGCAAAATTTTATATCACATGCAATGTTTTGTTTCAATGTTGAGGGCGGGGGAAGGAGCAGTATCCAGTTCTTTGGGGAACTTGTCCTTAGGATTTTAGTGTGGTCGCTGAAGGTGCTGGGACCACGCAGCCTCTCTGTCAATACACCTGCCTGTCCTCTCCTCATAAACCAAATTCCTCCCGTTTCAGACAAATCCAGAGAAGGACAGAAGTCTCAGATTAATGTCTTCAAAATGGGATAAAAATCAGTGGCTGAGCAGGGAAAAGCTACTCAAGCAAACACACTCAGGAAGAGAAAGGAAGAAGCTTCCTTCTTTCCTTTTTTCTCCAAAATCTCTGGTCTTTTTGGGGTAGCATAGATCTCAGGTGAAGAGAGGTTGCAGCCTGGTGCCAGGAGTCACTGTAGCGAAGCAACTTTCTTTCATCTGTTGCCATAGGAGAGGCTGCTTGTATTAAATATTTGTGCTGCTTTATTTGCTCTTGCACACACACACAGGTTATCTGGAGAGTACAGGGGGTCTGGTGAACAACCATGAGGCAAGGAAACCATGTTTGTGTACCTTCAGACTGAGCTGCTGGGTGGAGTCTCTGATGTGAAATAAAGGCTGAGTTTGTGCTGTGTTCTCTTCCTTAGCAGGGGCAGTGAAGGTCTATCCTCTCCTCAGACATGCATGTTTATGAAGTGTGTAAGGATGTACTATTTTGTGTGAGCCACCTTCTGTTAGTTTGGTTAAAACTGACCTAAAATCCACTCTTGTGCATTAGGGCAGGGGATCGCATGAATACAGAGATGCATGCAACCTCTGGCTGTGTTGTCTTTCTTCCTTAGGAAGTGGAGTTATCCTTAGGAAAAAAGAATTAATATATGCTTTCCACAGGATGATAAACCTCAAACTGTACACAATAGACAGTCACCTCTTGCATATGACTGTGATGGCAATGCCAGCTGCAATGTCAAATGTGATGGAAGGTGCTTTTGTTTTGTTTCTTTGTTGGTTTGTTTGTTTTCTCTCTCTCCAAAAACTCCTACCTTGCTTGTAACAGAGACTTGCTCTTCTTTGATTGCTGATGAAATCAAAGGTGCTGTGTGTGAGTGGAGGAACACATTGTCAGACTACAGCATAGCTTTACAGAGTGGTTTTGCATGGATTTATATCCTAGGGAGCCAACATCTTTCTATGCCATACTCTGCAGGTTTTATCATCATAATTAATTTTTCTTTCTGCCATGTTTCATGCCTTTGGTTCAAAGTGGTGGAAAGTACCAGCACGTTCTGGAAACAAAAGGAGGTGAAAAACCTTTCTTTCCAGATACTGCAGATCCACGCCTGTTAGGACCAAGCGTATTTCATATAGCAGATGCTACTGAGCACAAAGTTTCCATTGTCTGCGCCTGTGACTGTGTTCGTGTAGTGTCCCTGCAAAGCAAGCAGAGGCATCACTGCATTGCTGGAATTGGAATATTAATGTAATTGGACTCTTGCAAAGCCATTTAATTTGAAGTGCTAATAGTCTGACTTCATCCGATTAGCATCCAGACCAAACAGCTATTTTTCAAGTCAGGCGCACAATCTACTTATTATGAAGAGATTTTATCTGTGCAGGCAGAAGAAATGGGAAACAGCAAGATAAAGAGTTAAGTCAACAGAGATACAATATAAAAATGTATCCAATATATTCACTTGTTTAAGGGAAAATCCCAAAGACAAAGGAGTTACAGTTTTTCCAAGATAGGAAGACAGAGTCTCAGTGATGTGGGGAGGCTGTGGACTTTTCCAGGAGCTCCAGGCAATGAGGGAAACTCCTGAATGCTGGGTATGTTCCTAGGAGACAAATTGCTCCTCTTTCACAGTAAGCATAGCAAGGGTCATGGCAGGGAGAATGACCCTGCTAGAGAACATCCCACTGGGGATAAATGGAGGCATTGAAACACCAGGAAGAAGGAGAGGGCTGGCTTCCAAGAAGTGGCTTTGGAGGAAGAAGAAAGTCATTTGGTACACCTGACAAAGGAGTTTGTTCAGAAGCAGAACTGTCCTTGTTCTTGGTCCTGTGTCCTTGTGGTTTCCTATTGCCCTTCTTTCCTTGGAACGGCTCCCCTTGGGTGAGCAGCTCAGAAGCCCATGGAAGGAGCAGATAAAACGTGGCTGTACCCCAGTTCCTCTGCTCAAAACAATGGTTTTGGACAGCAAACAATCCCCTTTGCATTATGTAAACTCTTAGTGAAAAACCTCTGTTCTAGTTTGGTCTCAACACTTTTATGTAAAGGTGTAGCTTCTCTGTGAGCTTTGCCTGTCTCGGCATAACACCATCCACGGGAGCACTGTGGTAGATGATGTTCCTAGAGACTCAAACCATCCCTATGTTTTAACTGCAAAATTTTAGCCTGACCATTAAAACAGCATTAGAGACAGAGGGGAGAGACCTGTACACCTTGCATGTACTGCTAAGGCACACAGGCCCAGAAAAGCAGGCTGCTGGTGGCACCTGGGCAGCTCCTTTGTGGCATGTCCCCTCCTGTGAGAGCACATTCCCCTCAATGACAACATCCTTCAACCCAAAGCAATTATGGGCAGGGGGTGCAGCGTGGGTGACGATGGATTGCTGCTCTTCTGGGGCACCACCTCCTGCTGCTGCTGCTGGGCTCAGCACCCTTGGTCAGACTGACCGCTCCCATCCTGCTGTCCCTTTGCAGGATGCTCCTGGCTGCCTGCTCCCAGAGGCCATGGCCTGTTCTGCCTACACTCACTGGTTGCCCTGGTTTGTGAGTGAGGGGAAGGCGGGACAGAGGAGCCATCTGGGCTGTTGGTGCTGCAGTGCTTGGGTGGGCTGTGCCCTGTGGGCACTCTCGTCTTGGGGAGTGTCTGACTTTCCCTTGATTGAGTGGGTCAAGTGGTCCATGGAGTAAGAGCTGGTCCTAGCCTCGGGATGTCTGTCCATCTCTGCAGTCACTCCCCACTTTCCACAGGCTTGTATTGTATTCCCTTGAAAGAAGGTTTGTGGGAAAACACAGCAGTTCCCACACATCATGTTGCCACGGTTTAGGGCACGATCGGCAATTGTAAGTGTGTTCAAAATCTGTGTACTGAAGAGAGTCTTGCCTTCAGGACTGGCACTTTGACATCTAATTTCCTTCCACAGAGAATTCTAGGGAAATGGCTTTTGTTAGAGCAGGCTTGTTGGAAAAATGCTGATGAAGTGAAACATATTGTGTTGGAATTTTCATGGGAAAATATTGCTGAAGGGTTTCAGCACGCCTGAAATGCTTCTCTCAGTACTGACCCTCTTACTCCATCTTGTATTCATATACTGTGCAGCTATAACATTCCAAATGAAACATTTTAACTTCAGCCGATTAAAATTTAAGGTCAAAATGGAATGTGTATAAAGCCTCTCAATTTTCAACTCTATTCATAAGCTGGGAAAACACTGTATTTTGCAACCTCAGTACTTCCTACTGGCAGCAGCTCAAATGTGTGACCACTGCTGGAATTTCTGTTTCTCTTTCCAACTGAAATGTATTTATTTCCTCCTCCCTATTGTTACTAATGAATCAAACGGCTTTGTGATAACATGCTGGTGGAATTAAGCACCGATAAAAGAGCCAGAACAACATAACATTTACTTGGTTTCCAAGTAGGAAACTAGTGGAATTTTACTATCATGAAAATGTAGAAAATCTTGGAAGAGACTGCAGGCATTAAACCCAGAAATACGAATTCACATATTTGAAATGGTCTAGATGATGTGTAGAAAAATCACCCCTTAAATTCTTACCCCCGAAATCATTGTTGCATAGTGTATGGTTTTGAATCAATACAGCTTGTAATGTTTAATACAAACTGTCCTCAGCTGATGAAAATCCTCAAGTTCTTGATTTAATCTTTATAATAATGGAATGGAGAATTAAACCCAGTTCGTAATTCTTTTGCAAGGAGGGCGTGGTAAGGACAGCATTTCAACTTCTCTCCAAGTTCTCACAGAAGTGTAGGGACTTTAAAAAAAATCTATTTTAAATGCAAGCTCCTGGATTTAAAGGATACTTTCTGTGGAGGAATTTTTCTGTGGTTTATGGTCAGAATCTTTAGCAGCCCAATACGGGCCCCGTGCTAAGCAAACATACATCTCCTTTTTCTTCACTTGTGGATATTGGCTGGTGAACTGATCCATATGTGGAAGCACACACACATGTATATGGTGGATTGATGCAATGTTATGCCATTTATATCCATGTGTGTGTATATAAATACAAAATAATACATAATAGTGTACATAGTTGCTGGAATATTGCACATTCCAGAAGGCTGAGATCATTCTTATCTCCTCTGAATGGTGTTATTGACACATGGAAACCAACACCCATTCTCTGGGCCTTGACATCCCTGGTGGCTAGCACTAGGCGTGCTGGGAGGAGAGGGAAAAATTTGGCTCCAAACCAAGGTGTGATCTCCCTGCAAGAGAAAAACTTAGGTGCAGCCTGGGCCTGTGGATGGGTGGAAAAGGACGTGTGCTCCATAGAAACTATTACTAATCAACTCCCTTAAACCAATAGGATTGTCATCAAGATAAATGGCTGTGCAGGGATGTTTTAATCATTTAGAAAATGCCAAAAATCCCCTGGCTTTCCCCCAGTGATTGCGGTTAGATTATGTATGAGGTTTTTGACATTATTTTCCTAGAAGAGGGAAGGATTACATAAGAGGGCTGGAAGCCTATAAAAGTGTCCTCACTTGGCACGGACAGGAACCAGGTTAGACTTTATCAAAGGCAGCTGAAGCCTGTAGCTGCACAGAAAAAAAATAAATCAGAAGACAAGAGAACTTCTGTGGGAGATAGACACTAAGATTACTTTGCATAGAAGTGTTTCTCATGTTTTCTTCTGATAGTATTCCCAGCTGGACAGAAAGTACCGGAATCTGCTTGGATCATGAGGAAGACAAAGCATTCCTGGGCAGCCTTTGTGGGAGGAGGCAAAAAGAAGGGGGAGAAAATGGCTGGGGAAAATGCAAGAATACTGCCCGAGGCCACACATGAGGAGAGAAAGAAGCAGGAGGTGAAGAGGAAAGGGAAATTGAAAACCTTGGCAAGCAAATTGCTGAAGACAGTGGTTGGTGGGAAGGAGACAGTGGAGAAGGCTGGTGCTGAGGATGTGGCAGGGAATTTGCTGAAGATATCAACCAGTAGGAAGGGACTGGAGAGAGGGGTGCCTGCAGGTAACCTTGAAGTTATCTCTGGGTCCAGGCCTGGATCTTCTCTGCCCCTCCCAGCCCCGCAGGCTCTTGTTTTTCATTAGCTTCTGGTTTAGGCGTTTTCCCCTCTCCTCCTCTCCATCCTTGTCCTGAATTCTTGTCCCTTCTGAACCATACACTTGCTACTCTGGACTGTTGTGTATTTCAATTTCCATTTGCCTCAAAATGTTTTTCTTTACTGTTCTTATTTTTATCCCTGCAAAGACTCCTGATGTGTCTTGTGAGAAAGATGATGTATGTGTGACTGACACCCCATTGGTGTGACTGTGCTGTTCCTCCACAGATGGGAGGGGGAGGTGGGTTGTACACAGGCTGGTTGTGCCAATTAAATATTTCCTATGTGTTGCATGTATCGAGGCAGGAGGAGTGCAGCTTGTAGACCCCTCCTGAATAACTTGCCAATTGCTTTGCTGGAGATCCTTGCCTCATCCCTTCTCCGTTGCATATCATGTTCCTCCCTCCAGTCCTGTTCACTTTAATTCTTACTACATATGTGAGACGTTTTCATAGAGGAAAGGTAGGAAGGATATAGGCAAAATATAGTGGAAGCTCACACTTTTTCATTCTTCACTATACACCCAAAGTGGTATCCTGAATTATTTAAGTCCCACTGCTTCTGATTTACTTAACTTTCCCTGCATTCTCATCAAGTTCGATTTGTCCTCTGGGCTCTGCTCCAGATACCTTTGGACAAATCTTAACCCTTCATTGCTCAATCCTGTAATCTGCAAAACAAATGGAAAAAAGCCCTGCAGCTCTGTGCTGTGAGAGTGTTTTATGCTGTGAGAGTGAGAATGTTGTGAGAGTGCATTTAACACTTGTTGCTTGGCTGGGTGTGCTAGGTAAGATACTTTGGAAACAAGCAGCACTGAAAAACTTCCTTCCAAGGGAGCTTGCAGCACTTTGGTCCTGCCAAGGTTCCTGTAGAGGAGGCAGACAATTCCTTCCAGGCTTGACTTTCAGCTGTTGGCTTGTTCAGAAGATGTCCTTTCTTTAATGCTTTTTTTCTGGACAGAAGGTACATTTCTCAAGGAAAGATTGTAATTAATGAACTTTCATTGCTCACATGAGGAGGTCTCTGGAATGATATCAGAAAGCTGCAGACTAATTTGTAGGCTTGGTTAACCTGGAGGAGAAAAGATGAAAGAAATTTAGAAACAAAAACGTGCTTGCCCTGAGGAAACTGAGAGATGCTAGTGCTAGACTTTAAGTGGGCTGATCTTGAGTAGATCCTGAGGAATTTTGGGATACATATAAACTAGATACTTCATAACTTGGATATTAAAGTGATGGGTCCTATAGATACGTGAACAAACAGCAAGTTGTGTTCTTTTCTGTTGCAGAGGAAACCATCTGCAGATTCATTGAGCAAGGAAAATTTTTGGAAGCTTGTAATCAAATTTATAATCTGGAGCATTCTGGAAATGATGGTGTGGGAAAGTCTGAATCACTTTATGCACTGCTGGCTGAACAAATGTGGACTGTAGTGGGAGAAGCGCTCAGTGGAAGTGATAGGATGCTCTTGGAGCCATTGCAGTCAGTGGGGGAATCACTAAAGTGGGAGAAGCAGAAGGAAGCAGAGTGGCTTGGCAACGGCCGAGAGAGGGAGTCTGTTTCCACCTGGAGTCCAAACTTCTGGAGAAAAGATCTGGAGGAAAAACTAATTCAGTACATGGCAGCCCAGATTCCCCTGTTTGGCTCCTCTACGAACACAGATGAGACTGCACTAAAACAGCACCTGAGTCATCTGGAAATGACATTTCTCCCCAGCCTGGAGCACAGAAGTGATGTCTTTAAGGAAGCAGGATTGCTCGTCACCTATGCCCGCTGCTGTCATGCCTCTTTGTGTTCTCACCTTGCCACACTTACTGACAGTAACTGTTTCAGCTTCAGCCAATGTCTTTTAATTTATGAATGGAGCATTACAATGTACAAAAGGTATGTCTGAGGGACTTTTTTCCTACATTTTTTTCTTTATCTCTGTTTCTCATTTCTGAGAACAATCTCTGCTTCCTGATAACACAGTGATGATTAGGACTCTTGCTGAGTTTAGGTTTGCCCACTGCCTCTTCTCTGCTCTCGGAGTCAGAGCCTTTTTTCATTGCAGTACTGCCTCTTTCTAAATCCTTAATACCAGATTCAGGGTTTACCTGAGGTGCGCAGATCTTTCTCTGCTGGACTCCTGTTGGACATGCACAGTTTTCTGCTTTATTGAACAATTTCTTTCCTCGCATCAAGCCTTTTTTAGCAAGACCCATAATACCCCAATTACCCCAGAGTAATTTTCCCTGGCCTTTACGTCAGCATGGTACTCTACGGATTTCTCTTGTTCTGCCCTTGGTTCTCACGCTGCTTTATCTGGCTTGTAATTTTCCCAGTTGTTTCTGTATTTCCTTCATTAGTGTTCAGATCACAGCAAAAACATGTAACAGATCATTATGTTCCTGCCCAAGTTTGGGGAAACAGATATGGCTTTCCCCCTGATCTGAAGAGTGGCACATCTGGGACCCTTTGGCCCAATGTGAATTCAAAGCCTGTGGGTGTCATCAAAGCCTGAAATTGTCTTGTGATTTCTTTTTTTATGGTGGATGAGGCGTTTGATTCTGTGTCCGTGGTTTAATTGCTACTTGGCAGCTCCAATCTACTTACGCCCTAATAATTCTCAGCCTTTTTGGATTATTTGATTGCTTTCATCCAAGCCTACAGCTTCTCTGTTCCTTGTATTAATTACACTTATAAACCCTTGATTAGCTCATAAGCAGTTCGTCAGGTGGGCTCTTCCCCCAGCCAGCTCCTGAAGGAGGGAAGCAGTGTGGTGGGTACACACTGGCCATCATCAGGCAAGTGGTCAGGAGTACTACTTACTGCTGCTTTTAAAATGGTAAAGCTTTGGAGTAATGGATGGATGAAATATTGAAAACTTTAATAAAATTGGAGGTGATAAATTATGTAATTTAAATATATAAAGGAAAGTCAAATATAGGAAAAAATGTATTATATAAATGCTGAATTCCTTCAAGAAGAAAAAACCCAAACAAGTAAGACCAGTGACTGTATTAGTCAAATGGTAGTGAAAAAAGCGGAAATGAGAAGAGCAGAGATGCCAGACTTCAGCATTTGATTTTTCCTTTCTAAATACAGTTGCAACCTCTATGAAAGCTCATGCATAGATGCAGTTGTCTTGGTATGTAGCTGCTTTTTATTCCATTCAGAGAGAATACGTGACACTTGCAAAATTGTGCATTCATGCAAGTGTGCTTGGGAGACTCTCCCCAAGCCTAAGAAGGAATTCAGCAGCAGCAGTGAGAGAAGGGGAGAGGGAAACAACAAGCAAACACCTTAACTTGGGCAGCAAATGTAGGAAGAAGGAAAAGAAACAGCACAAAAGAATAGCTGGCAAACGGCCATTGTAAAGATCATCTACTGTGCTGTGGCTGCCCAAGCATGACAAACACTGCTGGGTCCTTGCAGGGCACCCTGTTTGCCCCGTGTGAAGCTGTGGTGGCAAGCAGGGGTGCCAGGCAGGTGACGGTGTGGACCGCGGGCAGCTGCCCCCTGGCTGAGCTCTTGTTTCTGTACGCAGTGGCAGCCAGGCATGTGTGAGACCCGAGCACATCCCCCAACACAGCCTTTCCCTTGGTGCACAGTGCCTCGTGTGGATTATTTTGAAGACTGAAGAAAAGTTACTTGCAGTTGCAAGGGTAAGAACTCAGGAGTTTTACCCCAATCTGCCTGTTTTATTCCCCAGGTTTTAAACTAAGGGGTGCCCTTGTTAAGTAGCAAGCTCCTCTCAGGCATGTGTGAGTCCCGAGGTCTCCATCTTGACCAAGTTTCATTGCAGAGCCCAGGTGTGAATATCCATCCCTGCTGCCAAAGGAATGCTGCCCTGTCCTTGCTCCTTAGCAAGGAAATGCTGGGACATTTGCAAATCTCTCTTCATCCAATTGCTGCATATTCAGAGAGCTCCAATCTGCTCTGCTCAGAAACCCATTTATCTGGAGGAAAGGGAGACTATGGGTGAAACCCACTTCCATATTGAGGGCCATTTCAAGATGTTGTTCATCTTTTGTCCATCTGTTAATGATCCCATCCTGTGCAACAGTTGGGTTTTTTTTACAACCCCTTTGCCTCAGCTGTGCAGGATATCGAGGCTGCTAAGTCTGTTTGTGTGTGAAGCCCTCACAGTCCTCTCCAGCCTACTGAACTGACTCTGCTGAGGTTAGAGCAAAGATTATTTCCAGAGCTCAGCACAAGAAAATGTGCAGCTGGTGCCCACCCAGCAGCCCTCTGCAGAGAATCCTGCTTTGTGATCCCACAGGTGACCCCTGGGGCTGAAGTATCTCTTTCTTTTCTCAGCAAAGCTCCCCCTTTGAAGAATTCTGTTGAGACATGTGGAATACAAATGAAGCAGGGAAGATGTGTTGTAGCAACGGGGAGTTCCAGAGGAAACCACGTTATTTGGAAAACTCAGCGGGGCCTCTTTTATTCAGCTAAAGCTGAAATGAAACTGCAGGAGTTACCACACTCAGCTCTCTTGCTTTCCCATTTCCACCAGCCCCTGGGGAGCAGAGGAGGGGAAATTCCATGGCAAACTGCTGAATCATCCCAGGGAAAGTACTCTAAATTGCAGAGATTTTCCTTAAGACTTATTTCCTGAAGGAGAACATGAAGGTAGTCACAAACATGGGAGTAGAAGTGCCAGCTGGTGACAATGTGCTTAAAGCCTACTGCTTTCAGTGTTTAAGTATCTTTATGGGCTGTTTCTAATCATTACCCTGGGGAAGACCACGTGTTTTTAAGCTCTTTCTTTAGCATTTGTTTCAATGAAGGAAGTGACTTAACTCAGGGTAGTGCCACTGAGGTTATCCTAGAGCAAGTCACTGAGTCATTGACAAGCCCTCAAAGATGCTGGCTAACAGTGATGGGAAATCTAACTTTTTTTTTTTAGTTCCCTCTAATGTAATAGCTGAAGAATGCTTTTGCTTAACCATGGGCTTTCTGCTTTCCTGATGCACCATGTGCTTAGCAGACTCACCTCACTCTGGCATGAGCTCTTGTGCTGTGCTGCCCTGAGTTTTCACGCCACTTTGGATCCTGTAGCACTGTAGTGCTGCATTGTACAGAGAAAACCCAGCTGGAAGTGCTGGACAGTGTAGCACAACATTGCCCCAGCTTGGGACCAGCTCCAGATTCAAGCTAATGAGCTTAAGTGGACATAAGCTGACTCCATATGGAAAAATTATGAATGTCTCTTCAGCTCAGTGGCACAGCTTATAAAACCTGCTTTATCCCTCTATTTCTGGTTCTAGGGTAATTCAGCCCTTCATTATGCTAATATACAGGAAGTTGCTATTGAGCAAAAATCCTGTCATTATCTCTGAACAATTGTCATATATAATTGTGACTGAACCACATGGTGTGTGTTTTGCCACTTCAATGGATGACTAAATTTTTCAGAATGAGAAGATCCTGACCAGAATAAGCCACGGTCTGCTTTGCTTATGAATACCTGGCTTATCGCTGGGTGTGGCAGTTTGATATCTGTGCAAACTAAAAGCACTTTAAACAGAAATGAGTGGTGAGAACTGTGACCATATCTGAAGGTGCTGAGATCTCAGATGCCACATGGGGTTCAAAACCACTTCCAAACTCCAGTGTGGGGAACTTGGTCCTCTCTGCATGCAGGCAGCATTCCCCTCAGCCTGGACACATCTGGGGCAAGGGAGCTTTGTGCCTTTGAGGTTGCAAAGTGGGTGAACTGAAAATGCTGGTGCCATCGATGGGCTGTCAGTCTGTCACTTCTGCCTTTGTTGTACCAGGGAATTTGACATGAGTGCAAGGTAGACCTTCCAGCATGATGCCAGGGTTCATTCTCATACTCATTTACACTGACTGGCAAAGGATCACTTGGGTCTGTGTCTTCTCCCCACCACCCCTCTATTTTTTCAAATGGACGGAAGGAGGACTGAGAAGTTCACGTTCTGCAGTCAACACAGGTGTGCTGACCACTCATGGATCTGAAGCCTTGCAACATTTTGGTTCAGGGAGGAACAAGAAGGAAGCTGGGCCTGTTTATTATAGCAGAAGTTCTGGTCCTTTCCACATTGGAGCTTTGGTGCCTGAGGTGCTAGTATCACTACAAGAGCTACAGACAAGCAAGCTGTTTCTATTTCAGACACATCATCTGATCCAAAACAACTAAGTGCTGTGGCTCAACAAGTTATTAATTGCCTTGCAGTTCTTCACTAAACCCTGCTTTGTCCCATTGTGGGGGGCAGGCTTGAAGTGTTTGTGCAGCTCGCCTGGGGTGTGCTATCTCAGCACATCGTGTTCACACATTTGCTCACAGTCAGGTGATGGCACTTGTGAGGAAAGGAATTTTTCTTGGTTGTTTACAACTGCTTATTTGCCTTTGATTAACACTTTTCAGTGAACATGGGAGAGCAGTTGATTTGAATATACTTTTGATTAAATTCTTCAGCTGACAACCACAAATTTCCTAATTCATCAGCCAGAAAAGAACAAAGACAAAAATGGGAGATTGGACTTTACATTCCTTGGAGGAAGATTCAGAAATGAAAGAATAAATAAGCAAGACAGGCTTTTGAGTTTAAAGCTTCTATAAAGGTCAGATCATGTTTTAAGCAACAAGCCCTTTCTCTGCAGTGTTAGTTTTGTTTTTACAGCCATTCAAACTAGCATAAGCCAGCCAAGTCTTGGGAAATTTCCCATTGTGCAGCCTCATGGGGCCCATCTCACCATGACAGTAGCTCTAAACACTAACCCCGCTCCTCTTTGCACTCACAAGTCCCTGGCTCAAGCAAAGGAATGGTTTTAATTAATGCTGGCTGTTTTCTTCTGCGGGTGCTGGTTGGAGAGAGGAATGGTGGAAAATCTCAGCTCCAGTAGCTGGCAGCATGGAGATGTGTCTAAGCATTGTTTTGCTATGTGGGCGCCTTCATTTGAGCTAAGCTAACTAGGGAAGACTGTAGATAACCCAAGCTGACACTGGGATGAAAGAAAGCTGCAAATCATTTAAACTCAAACAAACAATGTAGAACAAAACAGAACAATGTTATTAGGTCAGCTGGAAAATAGCCAGGCTTTGGGTTAAATGAGACAGCCAAAAAAATAGAGGCAGAAATTCATCTAGTCCAAATGCATAATGAGAGGCTGGGAAACCTAACTCATTATGAATGCCATTGTATCTTAACTGTACTTTTTAATTTTATTTTATCATTTAGGAGGAAGTAGGGAAAGCGCTGAAAGAAGCCTTTGATATTGGGAAACCCCCTTGTGCAGATGCTGCAGTCATTGAGGTAAACTGGGGGGAACTGAAAAGCTCCCATACTTTGGGGCAGTTGTGTTTTTGCACACAAGTATGTGGGTATTTGGCAAGACTCAGTTTTGCATGTCTCAGGCTAAGCTCAATGTGTTAAAATCCTGCAAGCTGGCTGCCATACTTAAACTGTGTCTGTTTGCTCCCAAACCTGTTTTTGTCCTGGGCACACATAACCAAAAAAAACCCTTACTAAACTAAGGATAAGACTGAGCTGATTCAAGCTGAAGCTGCGTTTTCATACAGGCGCCTGGATCTTCATGTAACCTTTTGGAAAGCTGTGGTGTATGTTACCCAGTCTGCTCTGTGTGAATTCTGCAGAACACTTTTATAAAAGCAGGGAGAGCTGCCGAGCTGTGGCAGGGCCCCATGTCTGGCAGTGCAAAATGCAGCCAGGCTGCTCCCTGCTTGTCCCTGCTGAGACTGCTGCCCTGGTGGGTCAGGCAGAGTGAGGGGATTCTGCAGAGCACAGCAAAGGCGGGTGCTCCAAGGGCCTTGCAGGAGCACGCCCTGCTGATTTATGAGTAGCACACACCGTGGGTGGAGGGTGTTTGGATCAAGACCTGCAGAAGGATTAAAATAAATCCTGGAGTTTACATGTGGGATCAAGTGATGCTAGAGATCAGGGACAGGTTGTGGGCTGCCATGACTTCTTCTCTGCTTTCACCACCCCAGTGGCAGTCCCGTTTCAGGTCGTGAGAGAGGGGAGTAGCTCCATGGCCCTTTCAGATGGCAGCAACCTCAGGCTTTGGAAGCATTGCAGATCAACAGCAGCTGGTTTTCCTTGTGAGGATACAGCTTTAGCTGATGAGCACTTTGGACTTTTCTGGCCCATCTCAGACCCAGGCACCAAATGCAGAGCTCACAACAGGGACTGTTTCCTCCTTGTCTTGCCCTGCACCTCCTGGAGCAATGGAGGAATGATGTACCCAGTGAGGTACCTGTACTGGGGGGATTTTTAGCTACCAAGCTGGTTGTTTTCCTGCTCTTGGCTCACAGTGGAAAGTTTTCTAACAGGAACTAGGACAAAGCCTGGTTTGAATCCCATAGTCCTCATATCTGTAACATCTGGCCATGCTTCAGCATGAGTGGTTTCACTCTGTTGTGTATGCAACTGACATGTTTGAATGCTTTGGGGTGGGTGATGGAAAAGCCTGGATTAATAGGAAAGCCTTACGAAATTACCACCTCCTCAATTTTCTCAGGCTGACACTTCAACTTCAGATAGAAAATGAACAAGGTGTCATGGAAACTCATCAGCTGTGGTTTTCTGACACTTTGGGGTGGCATATTTTATCCCGTCCCTTTGGGTGAGCTTTTACATCTGTTGTGAGCAGTGGAAAAAAATCCATCCATGATGTGAGTCACCCTTTGTCTCTGGCTGACGAGCACTGGGAGAACACAGCATATGGGTCCATCTGTCTCCTTTTATCCATCTGGCTCTCCTCCCCTTGCAAGCTTTTGTTTCCACAGAGCAACTAATGGGCAGCATTAAGTTGCCACCTGCTCAAGCCTGCCCTATATGGGGTGAATTTTGAGCTGTCTGGCATAGCCCACCTCCTGCAGACACCTGGGCCACCCAGCTGGGGTCAGTGGGGCAGGACATGTGCAGCAGGGTCTAACACACAGATCTGTGTCAGGTGTGAGTGGTGGTGGCTGGGAAGGTGACACCTGCTCTCTCCAGGCATCCCCTGTAGAGACCCTGGCAGAGGTGCAGGGCACACAGTTAGATCTGCCTAACCTTCTTTTTGGTGGCTGCACCCAAATTTATCCGCGAGGGTGAGTCAGGTAGAAGCACAGGTGCTCCCGCAGATGGCAGGTCTATGGATGAGCTGAGCTGCCAGGCTGGATGTGGCCAGCAGAGAACATCTGCAGGGACAGGCTTTTCCCCCAACACAAGCCTGCTGACCACAACAAAAACAGTGGTAGCAAAGGTGTAGGGTCAGGCATTACAATCAGGGTGAGGAAAAATACATTTATTTCCATGAGGGCTCTCAAAACTGAAGCAGAAGTTGTTGCCTAGAGGGCAGGGGGACTTGCTGCAGAGTGAGCAGTGGGATGTATTCCTGTTCACTATAGAGGGAACAAATGGCTTTGGCCAGTTCTCTCACATGTTGAAATCCACAGATACTAACAGAAAAGACGGAGATTGCCAGGCGAGTCAGCGAGAGCCTGAGCGAGAAGGTGGAAGCTGAGTGCCTGGAGGAGTGCCTGAGGTTCCTGGAGAGGTAGGAAGTATGCTGTTTTCCTCCTTGGTAACATTCTTAGTGCTCAAAAGAAAGAAATCCTGATGAAACAGCTGGTGATGCTGTGTTCACCTGGATCTTGATGGCTGTTTCCCATCAAGCTGTTTCCAGAGAGACAGCACTTCACTGCTGTTTGTGTGCTCAGTATTTGCTGTTGGACTAAAGCTGAGTGAACAGAATGCATCTGGACTAGCGGAGACAAGATAAAGCCTTGGGGGGTGTTCTGGAGAGGCTCAAACCTTAAACACACCTGGGAAGCAGGGCAGCCATGTGTCCAGTGCCCAGGCCTAGCCCTTCCTACCCTGGCTGTGCTTCCCAGGCCCAGTGCTTTCTGCTGGCTCTGTGGGAGGGTGGGGAGCTCTGCTCTGCCCTGGTTCTCATAGAAGGTTGAATGTCTTCTCATCTGGCCTCTCACCACTTCCTCTGACTCCCTTCATCTGCTTTTTGTTCTTGGGTGTTTCTTTCCCTGTGTATCCCCTGCAGCAGAAAATGCCAGGACTGCTGGTTGTGGGTAGTATTTCAGATGGAGATTTGATTTAATATCCTTGGCCCTCCACATGATGAGAGGAAGGAAATTCCTATAAAATGGAGTTGTTCAGGAGCTGTTTCTGAGACTGAGCCTGACAAAGCAGTCGACAGGCCTTGTGGGTTATTCATACACACAGAGACTTTGTTCTGCAGCTTTATTGACAAAGCCTGAGCTGCTTCCCAGAAGGAAGTGTTGCAAATCAACCTCCTGCCTCTTGGTCCCTGGCAGAGGTACACAGGCAGCTCAAGGGCTCTCCCTGCCATTCCTGTGTTTTTCTTCCTCACCAGCTGGGCAGGGCAGAGACTGTCTTTGTCATGCTGTAGATCCCGACAAGGGGATTGAAACTCTGCGCTAAAAAGACAAATAAGCACAGAATATTTCTTCAGTTTGCTATTGCTGTCAGATGTTTTATGGAACATGCCAGATTAAAGGCACTTCTTCTTGTTTTAATTTAGCTATGAAGATGAAGTAAGAAGCTTTCTCCAGCTTGATGGCTGCCCACAGATCTGCAGCAGCTTACGAATCCTGGAGAATTGCTGCCTTCTCAGGTTAGAGAACAGAGCCTCATGACATGGGGAGCAAAATGAGTTTTCTGCTGGTCTGATCTCTTTCTGACTCTAGTATGAGGCCAGCCTTGCCTCCAGCTGGATCTGGTCATCCAACCCTGTGCACACCAGCCTTTAAGCATGGAGGAAGCCAGCTGCTGTCAGCAAGACCCCTTCAGAGCTGCCCTGGATGCCCCAGCAAGAGGGAGGCTCAGATGGGGGCTGTGGCTGTGGCCAGGGCCTTTGCTGCATTGGCAGGGCTGTACTGCCACTTTTTGCCTGCTCCCAGGCCCTGCAGGTGCAGGGGCTGTAGCCATCTCCCTGTTCTTACACTGAGCAGGAGGCAGGCAGCAGTGCTGTGTCACATGTGAGGACACTATCCCTGCTGTGGGTTGTGATGTCGTTCCTTTCCCTGGCCTGATCATCCTTCAGCAGGAAAGCTTCATAAAGGTTGTGCTGAGATGTGTGTGCTAGTGCACTTGGTAGGTGCAATCTTAAGTGCTTTGTTGAATGAAACCCCATGGAATATGCCAGGCTCTCCCTGGGGTTGCTAGGAAGGAGGGAAGCAATAAAGCACAGAAGGGTGGAGGAGGATGTTTGCACCTACAAGCTAATTTCAGAAGCACTTGCAGCAACGGAGAAAACAAGGTTGCTTCTCTTCTTCCTGTGTAAAATTACCCGGGGATCTCTGGAGTCAGCAAAATGCGAAAATCCAACATATGCACAGTGATTGCTTGACATCAGAGCCTTGCGTTGAGCCTAGGTAGCTGCTTTGTTTGTTGTATTTGCATGTTGCTGATGCTGGATCCTAGACTGAATACTTATGAGTCTCTTTTATGTAATCCTTTACAGTGTTACTGAGAATGAATTCATACGCTGAGCCTTTGCAGAATGTAAAATGTCTGGTTTCAAGCTGGTGATAATTTTAACTAGGATTTTCTGACTGGAAGACTCTTCTGATGGAAGATAATTGTTTGTCTTGTATTTGTAGGTTGTCAAAGGCACACAGGGTTCGCACTCAGACTTTGTTTGTCAAGGCTGCTTCATGCTTACTTGTTTTTGAAAATACTAAAATTTTTCACTGATCTGATGGGTACAAGTGGCATTTGTGTGCACTAAGCTTTTGTGTCCTTGTGGCAGTGTCTTAATGAGTGCACAACTGCAGGTCACTGAGCTAGCTTTGGACCTGAGCATGTGTCTGTTCAATTACTCAGGCAGCTGTGTTGGTTACAGTAGAAAGAGTTTTGATCTGAGAGAATAGCATGATTTGATCTGATCAATACTTTCCATATTTATTTTTTTTAACAGAACTGTCTGGCATAAGCTAACATACATTTGCAGTGTCAGCAGTGGCCAGAATGTTAAGGTAAATGGATTTCTAGACAGGATGGAAGATGACATAATGGAACATTTTCTGCAGACCATCACTTCTGAAGTGAAGGTATGGGAGACCCATTTTAATTCTGACTATTTTCTGACCATATGGCTAGCATACACTTCTCTCTCATGTCCTGATTTGGAAAGGGTGAAGCCATAGTTTGATCTTCAAGCCCGGTACTCTCCTCTGCCTTGTTAGAATCTGTATATGGACAGCTTCACCTTTCCCAGTTTTGAGGTCCCAGTTTCACTGTTTGTGTGTTTGCTGTTTGTAGTGCTGCAAATGAGTACCCAGACTCCAAAAGTTGAATTTCACCTGGTACCTATTCATTCCCTAGGCATCTTCCCAGGACAGTGATAACTCACAGAGCCCAGGGCTCTGCTGGGTAGTCAGAATGCAGAGAAGGCTGACCAGAAATGTGTTCCTTCCTTGAGATAAGGTCCCCTCCCTTCACACTTTCTAGTATCAGCCTATTAGCCCAGGTACCCTTCACCCTTGTGTCTGGAAAACAGAGAATTCCAGGTTCCTAACAGTGTGTGATCCTGTGCATTTCCCTGGGAAGTTCCCCTGAGCATCTTCAGGCTCATTGCACAGGATACCTTGGGCCCACTGAAGGCAGCAAAAGCAAAATTACAAGAGAAACTCTGGCTACACTGTGCAGTTTTGGTCTCCAGAGCTCAGTGCCAGCCTGTCCCGTGGGCCCACACATCAAGATGGGAACTGGGGGTGGTTCTGACAGGAAGCATAGGCAACCCTGGGGGGAACAGGAGACCTAGGGCTCAGGTTTCAGTCTTCCAGGTTTGGGCTTAAGAACTTAGTACATGCTTCCTGAGTTGGAATTGTTTCTTTCTTTCATGTTTTGCTTTTCTTTGAAATAAAGGCACAGGATGCTGCAGTTTCTGGAGGAGTCTGTTTCCACGAGCAGAGAGAGCAAAGGCACAATAATCTGTGTCTGTTGTTTGTGCGGTGTCTCTTCATGTGCACCCTTTGACTCTGTCTGTTTCTTTTCCCCAGGGAACACTGAAGGACCACTTCAAAAAGTGTGACAGTGGTTTTGACCACATCCTTGAATCCTTAAATCAAAGTTTTTTGACCTTTAGGAAGAAAAAAACAGATATATATGAGGTAAGAAATAAGTAAGAAAGTGAGAACAAGATTTTACTCAGGAAATCATCTTACAAGAAAGGTGGAGAGGGATTTTTTCCAAGGGCATGTAGTGACAGGACAAGGGGGAATGGATTCAAACTGAAAGAGAGTAGGTTTAGATTTTAGGAGGAAGTTCTTTGCTGTGGGAGTGGTGAGATGCTGGAAGAAGCTGTCCAGAGAAACTGTGGATGCCCCACTTCTGGAAGTGTTCAAGGCCAGGTTGGATGGGGTACTGAGCAACCTGTTCTGGTGGAAGGTGTCCCTGCCCATGGCAGGGGGGTTGGAACTAGATGATCTGTAAGGTCCATTCCAACCCAAACCATTCTATGATTCTGTGAAATCACTAAAACTAGTCACTGAACCTTTGGATGGCACAGTGTTAGAACATTAATCCAAACGACAGTTTCGTCTGTTGTCAAATGGGCTTTTAAATATCTAGTGGTCTCAGTCCAGTACCTCTGTCCACCAGAGCTGGATAGTGACAGCTGGGACCTTTCTGTAATTTCAGCAGAGAAACCAACAAGTGAAGAAATGTGGAAACTGAATGTACCTCCCAAATATAGAGGGGAACATTGGGGTCCCTGTGATCCATACCATTGCCCCAATACCATTATACTGGAAATCTTCTCAGCTTCTAATGTCCTTCAACCTTATTTGTAAGGATTATTTATCCCTTTGATGTAGAGTGGACATAGAAGGGTGAAAAGTCCAGATTCTTAAAGGGCATAGTCTCTCATGCAGAGCATTGGCAAAGAACAACCTCACAAAGTACCCAAGTTTTTTCAGTAGCCTAAACAACTTGTCTAGGATCTCACAACACCCTTGAGTCTATCTCTTCAGCAATGAGGTTGGTACCTGGTGTACCCTCTCTTGTGTGCAGGCTGGATTTGCTGCTGCTACGTGTGCCATGTGTCCTCCTAAGCACGGGACTCCCAGGTCTGCAGTCTCTTTGTCAGAGATGATTTTAATTAACATTTTGCAATATGGAAAAAAGTAATGGAAGAGGAAAAAATAGGATCTATTCTGCTGTTGTTCAAAGCCTGTCACTGGACATTATGTCACATTAGTGCTGGGGCAAGCAGCAGCTCGGTGGTGAAATGCTGTGCCAGAGCTCTCTGTCTCTTGCTTTGTCTGTTTTGGACAGAGCTGGGGATTTCCTGTACCTTTGGACTGCAGCCTAAAACTGCTCTGATTTCAATTGCTAATGAAATGTGGTTTCTGTGCAGGAGCCCACCTCCCCTCAGAAACATTCACTGTCCCTGTTGGGCACTGCATGGCCTCTGTGCTGGGGTTCCTCAGCAGGTACTGGGAGCTCAGAGGGAGTTGCCCAGGTGACTTCTCTGTGCCCAGCCACAGCTGTGTGCCCAAGGGCCCTGTGTCTAGTGTGGATGCTCCAGGGAGGCTGCATCTAGCTTTGTAGCCCAAGCTCCCCCCAGGTGATGTATTTGTTAGCCAAGCCAAGTGTTGCTGCAGCTCTGGAATGTGCGTGACCTCTGCCTCAGCTAACTGGTCCCATTGCTTTTGACTGGATGTCTCCACACTTATCATCAAGGTTTATGTCATACACATACAGCTTGGAGGTAGTCCAAGTGTTAGATCAAGCGTTTTAATTTAATACTTAAGCAAAGAAATGGGACAGCCATCTGCATGGGCAGAATATCCTCTGTCTGCCCTGGTAGGTGTGGTCTGGACCTTGCTCAGTGCAGGGAAGTTAATCTGGGTGTCTTTGCTCTGGAACAGGTCCTCGTCAAGGCTGTCAATGCCATCATTATTACAGAATACATGCAGGCCCTCCTGACCACTCCCAGGAAACCATCTTCTATGCAGAGGAGGAGGATTGTCAACAAGATAGAAGAAGACCATAGGATGATGCAAACCATCTTTAAAGAGTGCTTAGTAAGTCTTTGATATGGTTACAGTTTTGCTCTCTTTCATCAAGAGCAATACTAGCAGAGGAAAAGACTCTGAGCAACAAAAAAGCTTAAGAGTTTTTACCACAGGGGTATCAAGCTTCACAGAAATGACAGTCAGATGTGCTGACAGCCCTTCTGATCTGTCAGAAGCTGTTAGTTCATGGTTTTGAAATGTGTGACTGGAGGAGGCAAGTTTCGCACTGCTGCCACTGACACAAAAATGAGGCGTGCTCCTCTGAGCTGGTGAGACAGCTCCAAAGCTGCCAGCTCCCCCCATCAGGCCTCTGATACATGGCATGGGGCGGCAGTGCTTTCCCTTGAGCCCCTGGAGTGATGAACCAAATAGGCTGCTCCACATCTTCACCTGCTCTGTGGATTGCTCTGTAGGGCTGCTCCTCCCTGGACATGGGGTGTGCATTGCTACCCCTCCGTCCAGCCTCCTCCCTCCCCACAGGCCCTTCCCAGCCCCTCAGAGCTGGGATGATGGCTGCCTGAGCCACCTCTCTGTGATGTGGTATTTCCTCATGGCAAAAACATGCTGATGCTGTTGTGGTTGCTGACGGTTGTGGGGAGGAACGAGTCTTCCTGCAGGGGTAAACACCTCACACCATTAGGAGGTGAAGGTGCATTGCAGAAGATTGGGTGTAAAAGCAGAGCCACACCTCTGAAGAAAACTTGTGCAAAAGTGCTGGTTCTGATTTGCAGAAACTTCGGTAGCTTAAAAAAGCCTCTTTGCTCAATTCATAATCTGATGTAATTGGCAGTGCTGAACACAGCATCTGTGGATGCCACCAGACTGTCACATGTGTCCCTTGATTACCCAGGGGCAAGGACTGCAGTGGCAGCAGTGTCCCCTCCTGCAGCTGGTCCAGCTGGAGAATCACTGCTGTGCAGTGTCCCTGGCATGGCTCATTAGCAGATTCAGGCTGAGAGTGCCCAGGCATGGTGCTTCATAAGGGGCTGGGCTGAGCAGCACAGCAGCGGTTGCAAAGTCAGTCTAGTAACAGGACTCAGATGTGACAGAGCATATAAACCCCCCTGGCTATACTGGTTTTAATAATTTCACAAATGCTGAGTCATTCTCACAACTTGCCGATTTAAGTGCTAGGGACTGAAAATCCATTTTCTCACAGATGAGTCCCTTGCAAGCCATTTGTCAGCAGTTCTTACCTTTTCCAATGACTAAAATGAAATAAAAATGATTGCCTGTAGGCTTCTCTAAAATCCTGTCAGACCCATTATAATTAATGCATTAGTTTCATGGTGGAAAGCTGGAAGATGCCAGTGCTTTTAGCTGAAGACCCACCTCTCCTGGAGTGATCAATCACAGATGAATCAATGCTTTGAGCAATTGAGCCATGGGGAATAGAAGGAAGGTTCCCTAAATCTTAACTCTGAAGTTTACCAGTAACGCTGTGCTCAGCATCAGCTTTGGATGTAATGTGCATGGAACAGTGCAAAGGAGATACAGGAAATCTAATTATCTATTAAAACCCTACATTCAGCTTGGGTGAAAAAAGGCTGCATCTGGTCAGCACTGTTTCACCAGTGTCCCCAGTGTCTGCACTTTCTTACTTGATGTGAGAGCACCGAAAAACCGTGGAGATGAACTGCACAAGTGATTTGCAGGGGACAGCCTGATCCTCAGTCGTGAGGCACACGGTTATGCATGCGAAATATCTACTCTGCTGCAGACTGAATTTATCGTGCAGTTGCTGCACAGGCTGCACCTGCTCCCTGCCCTCTCTTCAGGCTCTTCCTTCCCCTCCATTCTCAAAACACATTAGGAAATACCTTGCTTCTCTCCTAAGAGCATTACGTGTCAAAGGCACTTAAACACTGCTGACAAGACACCTCTTTTTTTTTCCTCTTGGACTGTTTACTTCTGACCTTGCCTGTCTATGTAGTGCTTAACTAAATGTGACGCCTTCAAATTAATTAGCATTTTGTAATAGTGAGCTTGCCAAGTATGAAGCTGTACAGTACCAGTGCCTCAGGAGCTGAGTACAGCTTATGCACTGAGCAGAGCTAGACATGCTGTGTGCCTGCAGTGCAGGGGGAGAGGGAGAAGGCTGTCTTCAAATATTATTTTTATTTTTAATTTATGCTCAATGCAGAGGTGTCTCATGGAGAATGTGACCTGCTGTTTCTAATGCCCCCTGGAGATGAGGGGAACCTGGGCTTCTCCTGCCCCACTTCGGCAGCCTGTTCTCCAGGTTTGCTTTGTCACAGAGTCTCTGTTGACGTGGTGGCATCAATAATTCAGGGTAGCAATTTAATTGCATTACTGCACTGATGAAAAATGTGAGCAAGACCTGAAGCTCTCTCTTGGTGGTTCATCTGCGTTCTGCTTCTCCAGCTCTGCTAAAAATGCTGTGTGGTTTTTGATGAGACTTTTTTCTCCTGTGTGCTCCAGATTTAGAGGGAGTTGATCATATGCAGCATCTACCAACCATGTCATGTTCTTTACACTGTCCAGCCCTGCTTCCCACTTTTTTTCTATTAGAGGATGTGTCCCCTCATCCTGTCCCTAAGGTTGCTTTTCTGTCCCTGGGCTTGCTTTGGGGCAGCAGAAATGCCAGCATGTTTGGCCAACAGCTTGTTTTCACACAGGTCAAGCACAGGGCTGTGCTTACCTCTAGAAGCAAACCACTTCCCACAGGGTGAAATGGCCCTGAAAAGACAGGCAGTTTAGGGAAAAATGGGGTACCTTTGCCAGCTTTGCCAAAAGAAATGCAGGAGGGGATTCTGCGCTGCTGAAGATAGTTGCCTAGCCACCCTGGTAGCAGTCTGTGACTGCTCCCCAGGTTCCTTTCTGCTACCCTGGGGAAAACCAGGTTTCTATACATGCACAGACACTCCTGCAAAGCTTATAAGCCACACAGAGAGATTCCCAGCCTGACACAAGTCCAGCTCTTAACACTGGGTGCTATTTCTCTTGCCCTGAACACAGCATTGCTTCTCTCCCCAGGGTCCTGCAGCTGGTTCTCTCAAGGATCCCATAAAAGCAATTTTAGAACTTATTCAAACTTCTGATCCTGAGGGGATGAAAATAGCACTTCTGCCCATTCTAAAAGAATTTCCTGACCTCAGGTAATGTCTTTTATTGGTTTGACTTCTGTACTTCCTTACGTGATTGCTTGACACCAGAAGACCTACAACAATATTAGTCCTGTGATAGTTTTGCAGTGTGTTGGCCCAGGCACGGGGGCCTTTTGAATGTACTCACTGGTGCCTGGTTTATACCTTTGTCAGACATGAACTGGTGGAGTTGAGATGTCCTTCTGTAAAGGTGGAGGATGGATGAAATTGCTGTCAACAAAGCAGAAATGCTGCGGAAAAATACTACCTGAGTGCAGAATTTACAGGCATGTGTGTCAAATGTAGGTTTTGAGAACATCCTTAACTTAGGCCTTTCATAACTTCCAAACCCTTGGCTTTTGGTTTCAACACTTCACCAAACCTTGTATAACTAATTTCACAAATTTCTAGGTGTATTCAGCAAGAATGTACACTTAGATTTCTTACAGGAAACTTAACAGTATTGAAATACAGCTTTTACTAGGAAGGAGAGATCTGAGATGACTGCATTTGTTTCAAAGCCTGTGGTTTATTGCATCTGTCTTTTGTTCTGATGTGCTGTGCTAGTGCCCGTCTTTTTCCAATATATCATGATTGCAGTGTAGAGCTCTCTGTCACAGGATGCTGTGAAGGCCAAGAGTGTGAATACCTTCAAATGTGGGGCAGACAATTTGTGGTAGATAATTATTTCAGTGCCTATTCAACATGACAGTCATGATATAACTTCAACAAGGGAAGTCTCTAGACTTCTGTAGGAAGGACTGCTGTAGGCAAAGAAAATAAATAAAAAGAAAGACAAAGAGATTATGCTATGCTTCATCTGGTCTCTTACTACTTTTTTACTTTACTACTTTTGAAGATGTTATTGAGCTAAAAAGCTGCTTATCTGATACAGCATAGCAATGATTTATATATATATATATATATATATATATATATATATATATATATATATATATATATATATATATATATATATATATATATATATATATATATATATATATATATATATATATATATGCATATGTCGCTGTTGTACTGGGGATGGAGAGAAATCACGACACAAAGTTCAAGTCCGGGGGGAATAGAGCCATATTTTATTAATTAAAGACTGGCTTATGTAACTTGGTTCGCAAAGATGGCAGGAGGTCATTGGTCCTTTGGCCAGCCACCCCTCAGAATGATTGGCCAAGACTCTACAACATCCATTCCAAAATATTTTTCCAATGTACCATAACAAAACTTGGAAAACAAGCTGGCAGGTGTTAGACAGAGAATTTGTTTACAAAACTGTCTCACTATTTTTCATAGCTTGCATGAGAAAAGCAGAGCTCTCACAGGATGCTGCAGAAAGCAGGAAAATTTCTCTGCTGAAAGCTTTTCAGCATCCACGTATTTATAGTATAGGAAGTGGGCATAGAAAATTCTCAGAAGACCCAGATTTCAGAGGAGGTCATCCTGGTGTGAGTGGATGCAGTGGTCTTGATTACAACAGATTTCTCTGTTTCAAACTGGCTTGGATACGTTTGACTTACATCCAATATGGTGTTACCCCACTCAGCAGCGCAGTGCTCTGCAGAACAAAAACCCTGTAACCTTCCACATGAACAAGAATTAGCTCCATTTGAGGGGAGAAAAGATACCAGAAATGCTTCCCAACGGTCAAATGTTGAGTTACCTGAAACCTCTTATGATAGATATAGGTCTTTTACTAGGAATAATCTGAGCGGAACATTTTCAGTACTTCGCAGGGATGCTCTGTGCCCTGGGCTTGGGACCCGTAAGCTCAGCTCTATCCCACACAGCTCTTGGGATATGGCCTCCCCCTTAGGTAGCCAGAGGGTGTCAAAAACCATCTTCCAATCTTTGGTCTGGTCCAGCAAAACCGAGTGATAGGAAACAAGCTTTTTCTTTTTCTTGACTCATTCACTGACCTGCCCTCTTATTCTTTTGGAAGGAAGGAACACCTGAGTGCAGTGCTGGACATCAAAGACTCGCTCAGCCGAGAAGACAGAGCTGCTCTCTTGAAGGCATTTCACGATAATTGCAGGGAATCGGAAACAGAAGCAAACCTGCTTTTTGCAGATATAGAAGTAAAACCTAGAAAATATGGACTCTGTGACTGCCTCTGCTGTTAGCAAAGGTGGGTGTGTGTGAGTGTTCTTGTGTGTAACATGTGTACCTGCACAGGTAGGTGTCCCTGCTTACAGGGAGGTGGAGCTGTAGCTTCACCTCCCCAAGGTCCTCATTGCTCTATTATCTGGCTCTACTTCCCTCTCTCTGCCTGCAGACTTCCACATCCTGGAGGATCATGTTCTAGGCAGTGCAGAGTGCTGAATGCTCAGATGAGTGATTCAGGTTACAGCAGGGACAAAGGAGAATACAGGGCTCTTCCTCCCCATCTTTCACTCCTGTCTGTGTGTCCCTGCAGCGAGGTCTCTCTGCAGCATCCTGCCCTTCCCAGCTCTTACCCTCTGCATGGGCAGAGTCTCCTAGGCAAGTGCTGTTTCCTCCTCGCAGGGCAAGCCAAGGGATCCTCTCAGTGATCCTCCTGCTTCCCTGGTGCCAAGGGGAGGGATATGTGAGCCCCACTACTGCCCACTCCATGACAGCTGCATTAATTAAACCAGGCTTGGCCTCATTTAGGCGACTGTGCCGTGCTGTGAGAACCAGAGGCAAGCCTGCCCACTGCATGCTGGCAGCAGCAGCTGGTGGCAGAAGGGAGGAGGGTTAAAATCAGAGGGATGACTATCACTGTAAGGTGTTAAATCCAATGGCAAGGACTGCCAAGGCTCATTTGGAGCACTTGCAATCACCTTTCAGTCTCCCAAGGGACTCCTTTTTAGTCACAAATGGGTATTTTTATTTTTTTGGGGGGATAAGGTGCAGCAGATATCGAAGTTAAGCAGCTCCTCATGGTTTTAAAATACTGCTTAGTGGAGAACATGCAGCTATTTTCTTCACTTTAAATAATTAGCAACTTCTTGTTAGTCCAAATTTATCCAGCTCCAGCTCAGAGATGGGGAATTTTGTTTTATGTTGGCCAAGTCAGAGCCCTCAGCGATCAGAAATAGTCCCGGTCAGTTAATAACTACAGATTGTCACCAGTCACCTTCTGTTGCATAAGCTGACTAGACTATCTCAGGTTGAGAAGCAGAGTCCCTTTCCTCCTCCACTCTCAGGTGTCACCATTTATTTATAGTTACCCATGTTAGCAGATCAGGGATGAGTTATGCAGGACTCTGCCCTCCAGGCACAGACAGGCAGCGGGCTGCCCTGGTAGCAGGGAGAGAAAGCAATTGGAGAAACAATTAATGAGCACACACGCTTCCCCTCCTAATGAAAACTGATTCTGATATAATGAACTGGCTGTCAGCCACCCACGTTCATACCCTCCTTTAAAGAAATTACCCATAGCGTCACCTTTGCTTTAGTAAAGATATCGAGGAACACGTTTTTAAAGCATTGTAAGTCACTTAATCTCCTATTTGCTGAAATACCCTGGGTAAATAGGCTCCCAAATCCTACCAGACCAGGCTGAGTCTGCAGTGTGGTGGACACATATGCCTAGCACAGTTTGGTGGCCTCACCTGAGCTCAGGGGTAACCAGTAAGGGTGAAATCAGTTCTGGGATGTGCCACCTTCCTCCTTCCATCCCAGCCCTGTGATTTTACTGCCACGCTCTGGGGAGTGACCTGTAGGCACTCTGGGAATCAGCTGCTTTCTCCTAGCCGGGAACATGTTTGTTCCTCCTGCATATGGAGGTGGCAGGACTTTGGAAAAGCACTGGTTTTGGTTGTTTCATGTTAGCGCGAAGTGTCCGTCCAGAAGAGGAGTGAGAAGGTTTGGCTAGGGAGGGCAGGCAGCAGCAGTGGTGCTGCCAATGGCTGTGGGCCCATGGATTGCTTAGCCCAGGAAGTGGAGGATTTCAGCAGGTAAGTGTCGATACAGCTTCATGCAAGAGTGTGCACAGGAGGGATGTTTCTGCTGTTTGACTCTTGCACATGTTCTGACGGGTGCTATTTAATTACCCAGGTTTTTCTTGCCTTCCCTCAGGCCTGCTGGGAGAAACATGAGGCCTTGGTCCCCTGTGCCAGAATCTGCAATCACAGCTCCTTGAAAACTTCACGTGCAGGTGGATGCATGGAGAAGCCCATCAGTCATGGAAGACACAATTCCTGCACATTTGCAGGAAAACCATGTGGCACAAATTCTAATCTTATATGTAAAGCCCAGGAGCAAGATGAATGGGATACAGTAGAAAAACATTGCTTCAAAATTTCCTAAAGATTGCCACTCAGCTAAGTCCTGGTGGTTATTCCCAGGATGTGGCATGGTGGCTAGTGTGGAGGAGGAAGAAGGTTTCCCCTCACCAAATTCCTCTCTGTTTTCATCCCTTTTTCCATGAAATCTCTAATGAAACCAGGGACTGCTGCACCACATGGTGTCCCAGCATTGCAACCTCCGGAGGGATCCAAGACCTCTGTTAGGGAATCTTGCCTGGTGCATTGTGCTGGAAATGCCTGCAGGTCTGGGCACCTTGGTCTACTCCCTAAAGCCTGACCTGCACCAGGAGGGTGCAGACAGAGCTGTCTCTTCCCTCTCTTATGAAGGCTGTGACCTGCTTTGGGGGCAGCCTGCCATGGTGAGTTGTGGGATGAGAAACTCTTCCTGTATGATTTTTACAGCTGGCTCTGGAGCAGTCTTGCATTAATTTTTATACCTCAGTTACTGAGAATTTCCTCTTGGAGAGGGAGGGGAAAGCCTCATGGGAAGCAGGCAGTAAAAGAAGCTGTTTGTCCCAGCCTCCAGGCAAGGTGTCTGCTAGTTTTCAGATGTAAATAGGCAGTTCCAAAGGGAAAGCACTGACTTTTCTTCCTGGTTATCTATGGGCTGGCCACAGCCCCCAAGCTGGATGTAGTTCAAGGCCCTCCTTTGCTATTGTGTGAATATAGGCCATGACTGCTCCTCTTTGACACCATAAGCAAGCAAAAAAACTCTACCTCAGATGTGCCAGTGCTCTTCTGAGCTCAAGTCTGCTCCTCTCAAGTCTGCTTCCCTAACAAGTAAAGGGAAAATTTGTGCATAAAAAGTCAATGTGTGATGTGTCATGCCCTGGTACCCTGGGAAATGCAGACCCAGCTGGGTGCTGCCACATTCTGCAGTGCTGTGCCATCGCCCCACGGACACAGGTGTCCCATCCTAGAGCTCTGCATGCAGACAGGGTCGTGTGAACTGGACAGGAGCCAGGGCAGGTTTGTAATTATCATTAGCTTTGCTCCTGGCACAGTGCTGAGCATAGGGTGAGTGTCACAGGAGCTGGAAGAAACAGGTTGCTCCATCTCCAGGGAGTCCTCTGTGTGCATTCAGGGCTCCAGGAGACCTTGGCACTGTTACACTTCATCCTTCACATCACTGAAGGGCAGTGAGAGCATCCCATGGCCCGTCTTCCCTTCCTGACTGCACAGCTGCTCCAAAAGCCAGCGCTGGTGTCCCTCACATTTCATAGCTGTCCAATGCGGCTTCATTGAGACCTTCCCTGGGATGTGGGAAGGCTGGGGAATCTGGGCAAGCTGCAGCCTGGCTGGGTGGGCATGGGTTGGGCTGTGGGGCTGGATAAGCACCTGCCTTCTGAAGGTTGCCAGCCCTGCCAGGCACTCTGGCCCAGTCACCCTCCCCTCCTGTGAAACTGCAGGTTTTTTCAAGGCTGGGAAGGGATGACAGACCTGGATGTCAGACCCTATTGTGACAGCAGGGTCAGGGTTAGCCTCTGCCAGTGGGGATTTCAAGCAACAAGCCTTCCAGAGAAAACAAATAAAACCCTCTCTGACATTTCGATCACTGTCGGGCTAAAAATAATCCCTCAGCATGCAGGCAGCTCTGGGCACGCACACATTGATGTCCGTGTGTGTCTGTGCCATTTGACATCCACAGCCAGACAAGGATGTGTTCTGCTTGGAATCAGCAGCTGGGTGCCCCAAGGGACGCCAGGCTTGCCATTGCTGTGTGCACATCAATGAGGTTTTGTAGCAGCAAGTTTCTGCACCATGTGTGAAGCATCCAGTCATGGAGAGACCAAATAAAGACTTGAGTTTGCCCATGAAGTTTAGTGCTGGCGGCACAAGTGAACTTTTCCAGAGCCAGAGGGCCCAAGGATGTTGGCTGGGGTGGGCATGGGGGTGATGGGGAGAGGTGGCCCGGTGTGGAGGCAGATGGTGTGGGAGGGATGTCCTTGGGCACCTGAAAGTCACCTGCGGAGAGCAGATGGTGTGTGGGGAGGCTCCTGGTGGCTCCCCAGGAGGGGAGGCAGTGGCAGGGGAATGCTGGGTCACTCCCTAGGACTGTCTGAGGTGATCAGGGAGGGGACGAGAGGTTGCAGGGAAGGAGAATGAGGGATTTTCCTTGTTTGATGGAATGGATGAGGGATTTTAACCCACTCTGTTGTGTGACCTGAACTTCCCAAGTGATCCAGCCTCCTCCTTTCTAGCCTTCATCCTAACTTGGGGTTAAAGCGCTTGTGTGGGATTTGTGCCACTCTCTGCAGAGGCCTGGGAAGCAGGGTCACACTCAGGACCTCTTTGCAGGATTACCTTGTGGCCCTGGGATGCGGGCAGGGACAGCTCTGCCACTGCCACCTGCCAGCGCCATCACGGGGCTGTGCAGTGCATCTCCCATTTGGCCTTGAATCCAGTGACTCCACCTGTGCAAGCAGAACAGGATCCCTCAGAGGGTCCCTGCACAAAGTGCCTCTCCACTCGCTTTGCACCCAAGGTTTCACTGGGATCCCCTCGGTACAAGGGTTGTGCCACTGCCATGCTCACCCATCACCCAGACATGCCAGGCTTGGGATGTGGGCAGGAAGGAGTGACAAGCTGCTCTGGCTCTTTTGGAAGCTGTGCTCCATCACCTCTCCAGCTCTGCACTGGGCAGAAGGGCTGTGTGATGAGCAATGATTTGTCACCCGAGTCCCCCACACAGCTCAAGGCCAGGGTTTGGCTGGCTGCTTTGAAGTGCTGCTACAGGGCCTCGCCAGCCCCTCATTTGAGCTCCTGTCTCTGAGGGTCACCTTCAGTGCTTGATGCTGAGGACAGTGGAAAGCAGATGCTCCTTAATTATGCTGCAAGGTCTGAGGAAAGACCTGACATTTGCTGAGGTGCCACCTGTGCTTCCCTGGTTTACTTAGAGACTTTGCCAAGGATGTGACAGGGAATGGAGGGCTTGATAGTGAAAAACACGGGTAATACTCTAGGACATGCTGAGCTCTGTTGGATATCAAATGTACATGAGGAGAATCAATCTCTAAAACTGCGAGACCTCAGAGAAGGCAAGCCTTCGGATTGCAAGATTATATAGTCGATAGTGTTTTATTCCCTTCCCTCCCAAAAGGAGCCTGTCAGCAATGGGAAACTCATACATTAACCCCAATAAGAATAACTTGCACCCACCTTTGAGGCTTTCTTCTCCAGCACCCAGCTGGGAGTGATGCCTGGTCCACGGGTGGGGAAAGGGGTGTGTGTATGACGGGCAGCATGGCAAAAGCCACCACAGGCTATTCTCCCCCAGCACATCACTGAAGGCTGGATTTTAAGGCTGAAATGCCTGCCTTTACCGCAGCACCCCATGTTTCCTCAGGGATCCGTCTATCCATGAGGAAAAGACGAGGAGGAGGCCCAGGCGTGTGCTGAGGCCTGGCTCTGTAGCAAGGGCTGGGCTGGATTCCCGGTTTCCCCAGCGGCCCTGGGGACAGCCGGACGGGGAAGGGTACACTCCTGGTGCCATCTAGTGGTACTGGGACATGGAAAGGGCCGTGGCTCTTTAATGTTTATTATTTGCATTATTACTATGGGGCATTACAGGGAAATATGCCTACATGAAATATCAGCTGTATGGGCTGTGAGTGGCCCCTTACCAGAGTGTGAGACTTGCAGGACAACAAAATGCTGGGAACTCTGCTGTGAAGTAGGATGCACAGAGCACTTAGATGTGTCTGCCCACCAAATAACCAGCACGTTTACGGGAAGATTGCGAAAGATAGTGATGAGCAGGATAGGCGGGATGTGTCCTGTGCTTTAGAGAAACAGCTGGAGCTTGTGAGTGTGGAGAGGAAAGGCTGGGAGGCAGTGCTGCAGAGCCAGGACCTAAGGGCCTGATTTCTTCCCACTCCATAGCAGCCAGGCTTCCTGCTGCAGTAAAGGGCTTTAGGATAAGGTTTTAGTTGGCTTAATCTGACCTAAGGCCATATGGGCACCAGAAGATGGGTTTCTGCCCTAACCCCTGTGTGCTTCCCCACCACCCCATCATGTGGCTCGACTTCTGTGACAGCAAATTACCAGCCAGAATAAGTAATCCTACATGGGTTTGCCTCTCCTATTTGCTTTTCAGGAGCTCTGGTTATGTCTCTCCAAGCCCCCAGCTGCCAGCTTCACACCTGCTAACTCTCCTGTCTCTTATTGCTATCCGGGTTTTCAGCCTGGTCCCAGCTGCCCTCCCCGAGCTGCCCCCTTGCACACTCCAGGGGCTGTGGTTGCCTGTCCTGTCCAACCTGGCTCACACAGCCTGTGTGGGGCCATTGCATATTGCCCCAATGGGCTGTTCTAAAAGGGGCACCAGTCTGCTAGCAGTTAAAAAAAATTGACTGAGTTTAAAGCAATTTGTTATATCATATACCCTTGCAGGGTTTTGGAAAAATTGTAAAGCCAGTCTTGGTTCACAGATGAGTAGTAAATTTTTTCCTTCACTGGATTCTACCCTCTGAACTTCCTCACACTGATCTTTTGTGCCTAACAAAATGGGCTTGTGCTATGAGGAATGATGTAATTTTATTCCCTTCCAGGCTGCCCAGTGCTGAGAAAGATTCAAATCTTCATTCCCAGACGCTTGCTGCAGCTCCTACTGATGGTGCCACGGTCCGTGGCCCATTTTGCCCATGTCTGCTGGGGTCTCATCCAGCATGATCCAAACTTTGGAGGGAGAGGAGGGTCTGGGAAAGGCAAGGATGAGCCCATGCTGAGGTGTTGCGGCTCAGGGAGAAGCTGGGGTCGATCTTAAGCATGAGATTTTTCACTGAGAGCTCTGTGGGAGAGGGGGGAGAACCCTTCTGAGCGCAGGCCGGGGGATGACCCCTTAGCCCTGCACTAGCAGGTCCCTGGCACAGGGGCCGCGCTCAGGGCAGCCCCCAGCCCCTGCCCTGCCTGTGCCACCTCGTCCCCTCGACAGCGAGGGGGTCTGACCGCCCAGCCCCGGGATGCCTTCTCCTGGCTGCCGAGAGCCCGTGTGGAGCCGGGAGCCGCCACTAGATGGGAGTAAAACCTGCGGGAACAGCCGCGCCCACGCGTGAGGGCGCGGTGCGGCGCTGCCCCTCGCGGTTAGCACGGGAGGGTTTCTCCTGCCAGACACGGGCCCGGCGCCAGTGCCGACTGTCGCCCATTGGCAACTGGCAGCTGATGTTCCTGAGCCCTGTCCCACCGACTTTCAGCTTAAAAACTCAGGACAGCGGAGCTGGGCTCATTTGCAGAGACAAATCTGCCTACTCTTCGGACCACCGTGAGACTGATAGAGGCTTCAGTCCTGTTCTAACACCCGGCTGGGCCCTGGGGCGGCTCCCTGATCCCTCAGCCTCGGGAGGCTTCCTTCTCCTGTCGTGTTTACACTTAGGTCTCCCATAAAATCCTCACCAACTCACTCGTCTTTCCTCCCTGGGACGTCAGCACTGGCAAAAGTGCTGTGCTAAGGCTGTGCCCAGCCTTGCTTTGCCTCCTTCCCTGCCCTGGGGAAAGCCCTGCAGCTGGGCTCCCCTGCCTCAGCGGGGTTTGCTCATCCGGGGCTGCTGCAGCTGTCCTGGCTGTCCCTGTCCCTCAGGCCTGTGCCCAGAGCACAGCAGGTGTCCTGGGCAGTCCTGTGGCCGGAGTTTGTGCTGCAAGGGGAGAATGCCATTAGGAACAGGGTGCACTGTGTCATAGCTCAAACCTGTGGTGGTTTCTTTATAAAGGTTGTCCTGGGCCACTGGGGATTTAACAGGGAGCGTCCTGCTGTTTCATGTCCTGGGCATTGATAACTGCCCTGTCAGCAGCACTTTCTTGGCTCCTTCTTAAACTAAACAAGCCCAGGCCGGTGGAGCTCAGGCTACAAGATCATAATCAAAAATAGTCATGCCTGAAATTTTTTCCCCAAGAGTGCCTGATAGCCCCACAGACTGGGATTACTGTGGGCACAATGGGAAATGTCTCTGCATACCCAACACTTGATGCAGGGAAGGAGGAGAAGTGGCAGTGACTGTAGGAGCCAAGCGCCCATGTCCTGTGAGGCAGACTGAGGCTCAAGAAGAAGAGCTCTGGCATCATCTTCCCTACTGCTTACCTAAAAAACAGGACCCTGGAGGAATGTGGACCTGCCAGCAAACCTTGGGTATTCACAACTTGTGAGGAAGAGTTGAGCAAGTGGTTTCCCGAGACTGACAGGGGAAGAACTGCCATCACATGACCAGGGCTTGATATCAAAGCCATTGTGGAGTTGAAGTTCCCTGCAGACTGCTTTGCCTTCCTTGCTTTGCCTTGCCTTCCCTTCCCACTATTCCATTTCTTTCTAGAAGCAGTTTTTACCTCTTTGAGGGCCAACATCTTGTCTAGGCCTACTTTCTTTTCTAAATCCAGCTGTGTTGGTTCCTTCAGTGCTTACTCAGATGTCACATTTCTGGTCTGTCAGTCATTCTCCCTCTTGTCTTTTGGACTCTGGAATGCCAAGACCAGACACTGCACAGTAGCTGAGCTCTGACAATGACACCTGGAGTAGGGGAGTTTTCATGTTGTCCTGGTGTCACTCCTTTTTGCATTTCTCAGCTAGAGGCTTCCTTTTCCACAGCAATGTGCTGACACAACCCGTTCATGACCTGTCATTAGTCCGGAGTGTTTGAATTTTTGCAGAGTTATTACTGAATGGGCAATTTCCTCCTTGTGTTTGTACAGTTGTTTACTTGTGTTGTATTGCCATATGCTGTTCTTGTTGTGTTTGAACTGCATCCTATTAGATTTTTTATTTTCCTGGATAATTCTGATTTAGATTCTGTCCCCTATGTCTGGCCACCATGCTTGCAGTCCCTGAATCTCTCTTAAGCGTTCTCTGCATTTCAGCATTCAAATCGTTAATGAATCTGGCTCAGACGAGGCTCCTGGGGACTTGCAGTCAATACCCCCTGGCGTTTTGCTCTGATCATGGATCTCTATCCAGTTTTGTGTCTGCCTCCCAGAACCTTTGCAAGAGCAGACCCCCAGCCCCAGGTCTGTATGCCCAAAGAGAGGTGCGGTGCTTCCCAGACCTGTGCCAAGCCCTGGTCAGAAGACATCTCGCCCTCATTTAGTTACATGAATGGTACTTGACACAGCATTAAAAATCTCGTTAAAGTCAACAGCCCCAACCATCCCACCTGAACATGAACTTCTTTACTGTGAGGGTGACTAAGCTCTGATTTTCAAAAGGAGCATGGACACAGTCCTGAGTAACATGGTCCGGAGGACCCTGCTTGAGCAGGCAGGTTGGACTGGATGACTTTCAGTGGTGCCTTCCAACATTACCCATTCCATGATTCTGCGATCAGCAGCTGCTCTGCTTTCAGGGAAGTGGAACTCCTGCCCTGGAGGGAAAACAAATAGATTTAGGCAGAACAAATTTGATTAAAACAGTCTTGGTGTATTGTCTTGGTATCATTCTCATGCTGAAAACTTTAATTCTACTGATATTTTTCTAGGAAATGGCTTTTAAGATCAACACTGCTTGCTCTTGCCCAGAGAGCGACCTCCCTCTTGGCCGTTGAGGTGGATGACTGGTTGCAGGAGGGCTTTTCCAAATATGCTATGCTGGGGCAAGTTGGGTGGATGAAATCCACCTCTGGAAGCCTCTAGTTTATTTAGGCTGCAGTGGGCGCACGATTTGTTAGCATTATCTTATTTCATTTACTTTTTGGCAGCATCACTGGCATAAGCAGCCCCCTCTGCATGTGTGACCTCCCCTGTGCTAGTGCAGCTCTTGGGGGCTGGGCAGGGGGTGAGGGGAATGACAGAGGCTGCTTAAGCCAAGGCTGCTGCTGGAACAGATTCACCTCTGACCACTTAAAATTGTGTTTCCCTGGTGTTTCTCAACCCCTGGTACTGGCATCTGTGCTTCAGCTTTCCAGTTGCTCCCCAGATGCTTGTGCCACAGTTTTACATTCATCTCCTGGAATTTGAATAGCTTGTTTTCTTTACGTAATTCCTTCTTGAACTTCAAGGGATTAAGGAATTTATGATTCAGCTGAATTCCCAACATGCTGCACATCCTCCTACTGCACTGGGAGGTTTCTTCGTGCCTTTAATATTATGTCCTGAGGAGCTGCCTGCTCCTTTAAATTCCTCTTTCCTCTTAGACCAACCTGCCCCATGGTCTTTCCTGTTTTATCTGTGTCTGTAACCTGCTCTCACTTACTTCGTTTTTCCAGTTCCTTCTGTCCTGAGAATTGACATTAATTTGGTCCTCCCATGCCTGGTCCTGTTTTCCTCTGCCCAGAGGAATCCTTTCTCCCACCCATGAAGAGGGGAATCAGAAAAGCAGTACTGAGCCCTGTGTACTTAGTGCAGGGGTGAGGAGCACTTCCCAGGGCATCCGTGGAGGCTCAGGCTCACAAGGGGCATCCTTAGAGTTGAAGCTGGACAGCCCCCAGGTACAGCTAAACTGAGTTTCTCTGGAAGGAGTCAGGGGCACAACAGCAGAGCAGGGGACCCTGGAAGGAAAGTGTGGTCTCTCGAAAACAGCAGACTGGGGGATATAAGAGGTCTGAGGGGAGGGATAGCCCAGAGGCTGAGAGCAGCCATGCCTCACCCCCATGGGTGCCTCCAATGCTGACAGTCTCTGCCCAGCACAGGGCTGTTTTGGCAATGGGAACTTCCCTGAATGGGTGAACTCCAGATAAACCACTTCTGCAGCTGAGCTTCAGGCTGAAAAGTCTGCAGGATCCCTGGGGACACTAAGGCACATGGCCCTGGGCACAGCTATCACACATCGGTGCTGTGCCTCAGTTTCCGTTCTAAAGCTGCAGTGCTGCTGCTGCATGTCCTGTCGTGTTTTGTCAGGCGTGTCCCAGCTGGGGGAAGGTGCAGGGGGTTTGTCTGTCCTGTCTCACTGCAAGGCCCTGCAGGAAAACCTGAACTGGTGTCTGGCTTGTTTGTGTCCTGGTCTTCAGCAGAGTATGAGCTGCCAAATCCCTGGGGTTAGGGTGTGTGTTTAGGGCTGTTCCTCTCCTATGCCAGCAGAATGCTGGGGCTTTATTTAAGGGCTGTAAGGATGCAGGAAAAGAAGCGATTCTGGTAAATCACATGTCCCCTCAAGGATTTTGAAACTGTCCAGGCTGCCAGACACGACACAAGCTCATATTTCAGCGTGCTTTAAGCACTGTGTCAAAGCAAGGCTGTAGCCATCAGCAAAGGCAGAGCATGGCCTGAGTCATTTGGTTGGAAAATCCAGATCCCAGTTCCTCCATTTGTGGACAAATGACAGAACACTGCACTGGAGGAACAGCACTCTGGGTTCATTTAGATGCCATCTGATTTCCATTTTCATAAAAGCAGAGATGTTTATGTTAGCCTCAAATGTTTTGCACAATGCTGGGCTCCTTTCAGCACTGATGAAGTTCCCCTTTCACCTCAGACAGGATACAGATGGGTGCCTTTCTCCCAGCCATAAGTGAGGGCTGGGTACAATTCTTGTGCTGGCCAGGTTCTCCTGGGACTGCCAGACTCTGCCAGCACAGGCAGGACAGCACTACTGTGCCACTGAGGTGCTGAGACTTCGATACCAGGAGCAAAGGCTGTTCCCCAGCCTGGACTGACACCTCCAGCATCTCCCCCAGGACTGTGCTTGGAACTGATGTCAGGGGGCTTGGACACAAGGGCAGCAGCCTGCCCTCTAATAGCCACTAGTTTTGGAAAAGCAGTGTTGTTGGCCAGAAGGATCTCCGCTGAAGTCTCCACTCCATGCCTACATGCAGGAGAGACATGTCCCAGTAATGGATGTGTGGTCAGTAGAGGGTTCAGTGGATGGGTCTTGACCATGAACAGAGGTTGCAGAAGCTGGGCTTGCATAACGTGGCAAAAAGGAAGACAAAGGACAGTTTAACAGCAACTCACATGAAGAGTTGTTATGATGGTGACAGAGTAAAAATTTTCTCAGTATTAGCAGGCGACACACCAAGGGAAAGTGGACACAGGTTGTAGTTCGGAAAGTTCAGGTTCAACATCAAGGAAAACGTCTTCCCTAGGAGATGACTCAGCCCAGAGAAGTGGCAGACTTGCCACTTGAAGGTTGTTCAAGACTTCTCTAGGCAAAACCACAGGATGACCTGAGCTAGTGTTGGCAATGGTCCTGCTTTGAGTGGAAGGTGGAGCGGAGCCTCCGGAGACCCTTTCCAGCAGTGGTGTCATTCTGTGAGCCCCATGGCCAGGCCAAACTGACTTACAGCTTATGTGAATGCTTCTGTGTAATGGAGCATGACTTCTCACCTGCCTGAAAATAAACAGGAGGTGAGAGCTCTGTGGGCTTTGGCTAGTTTCTTCCCAAGCATGGTGCAACAGGGAGGTGGATGAAGCAGAGGGCTGGTGAAGGACACATCTGTAATTTTCTAACATTGACCTATTGTACGAGGAGAAAAGGCAAACAAAGAGAGGAAAATATAATAGACTAGAGTGGTTTGCATCTCCTCAAAGGCAGGAGTCTTTTTCTTCACCCCACACTGTGTGGGACAGACAAAGTCCCTACCAGGGACCAGAGAACAGCAGAATAGAAGGACAAGAATTTCCCTGTGTCACTGGATAGTCCTTCCCAGTCTGAAGCATGTTGGCATCAAGGACCTACATTTTTGTATTGCTTCCTGGGAAGCAAGGCCTCCCAAGAGGCTGTGGCAAGGTTGGAATTTCCCACAAGGCCCTGCTTTCTCAAGTCATTGAACCAAGAAGCAGTGCTTGCTTGGGATGTTTGTTCTTGTTGACGTGACTGAAGGATAAACACGTCCCAGCTGCACACAAGGACATGAGGCAGAGCTCCAGGCTGCCATTAAGTCCAGAGTAAAAAGATTTGGGAGTTTTTTTATGAGGTAAAGTTGACTGGAATTAATAAATGCAATTTGTGGAATTTATAAAGGGCCTCTTGTAAAGACATCTTCTGTATTTAACATAGCATCATCTTTGTTTTGTTTTTCTACTGGGTGACAAGAAGAAAGAGAACAGAAGATGATTTTTGTGAAGAAATATGAGAAGACTGATTTACCAATCTGACTTACACTGCCTTTAGAATTGAAAATGAGGTTTGGCAGTGTCTGAGGGTGACCTTTCACAGCATCACTCACTGCTTCTCGTGAACCTCTGGGCACTACACCAAAATTATTAAAATAAACACAATTTTCAGATAGTATTGAGCCAAATGACCCAATCCACAAACCTCAAACATCTGGGGCATCTGGGAGTGGGTGCAGGATGGCAGCATGGCTCAAGCCAAATACCTCTCCAACCCAGCATCCTCTCCATGCCAGTGTCAAGAATAGATGCCCAGGGATAGCTGGAGTGGTGGGAAAGGCATGATCCCCTGTCTTGTATTCTCCCATTCCCCAACACTTTTCAGCTTACACATTTCCTGAGCCAGAGCAGTGTCTGTATTTGAGAGCCCTCAATGCTGTTTTGTTTCTCCTGCCCCTTCTCCATCCCCGACTGCTTCCTGCTTTCAGCTGAGCTTTTAGTAACCACAGCATCCTGCAGCAGGAGCTGCTGCAGCCTAATTACACCTCGTGCAAAAAAAGCTTCAGTTTTCTGGTTTTGGGTTATGCACCTCCTGCCTTCATCTGATACCTCTTGTGTGGGAAGAGACAGTTTTCCTCTCTCCACCCTATTTAGTCTTCCACTATTCTGCAGACTCCCATCCTCAGCTGGCCCATTTCCAGCCTGAAGAGTCCTGTCCTGCTCATGCAGAAACTCTGCCATGTCTCTGCTCTGGACCTTCTCAGCTAGCACCTCTTTAAGGTGGAAGGATCCAGACGGCACAGTTCTTGAGCTGGGGCTGCCGTGAGTTTTTGTTATGACATGATTTTCTGCTCCTGATTTGTTTACTTTTTCCCCCTCTCTTAGTAACTCCTCACATTTAATTTGAAGTTTCTTCTCTCTTCCTTGCATTAGGTAACATTTCCACAGTCCTGTCTGCCCAGGGTCTCATTTGGCTCCCCTGTTTTGTATGTAAAACAAGGATATGCTTCCCTTTGCATAATCTCCTCTGCCACTTGAACACCTGTTTGCTAAGCATCATAAGGTCACCTTTACTGCCATGAGCCATTTGGTGTCATCTGCAACAGCTGTCACCTGCCTGTCCACCTTGCCCAGGTTTCTGCAGAGAACCCAGCACAACCTTGCATAGAAGAACAGCCCTCCAATATGAAAATTGCACCTTATTTCCCATCTTTTCTCTGTTACTTGTCCTTGTGAGAACCTCTCACTCACCTATTCTCTCCAGTTTCTCTCCAAGCCTATGGCAAGAGCTCTCCAAATGCCTTTTGGAAACCTCATGAGGCTACAGCCTCTCTCCTGTGTTCCCTTTCTCCCAACCCCCTGAGCCCCTGTGTGTTTGTGAGGTGCCAAGCTGGGCTGGTTCTTCCCTGGTGAATCACCATGAGACAGGCCAGAAAGGTGCCGGCCGGGTTCTGGTGACACCTGACACAGGGGCCCAGACTCTGGGGGTGTCTTCCAGGTTATTTGAAGACATCCAAGGGCTGCTCTTGCTGCAGGGTCTGTGCCTGCTTCCCTGCAGATCCGGAGGGAGCTTGCTGGTCCCTGGTCCAGTGAAGGACACTTCCTGGGCATGGGGCCACACTGCAATGGGGATACTGATGCTTTGTGCTCCTCCAAGGCTCACCCAACAGTTTTATGCCCTTCCCACTTGAATCTGCTGCAAAAGGAGACAGATCTGCCAGGTTTCCTAAGGCTTTGGCACCTGTCTCTCCAAGCATATCACAGACCCACTCTTTCTCCTTCCATACATTACATTTGAGCTTTGCATCCCAGGCAGACAGTTCCCGCCTTGTTGTTCCCAGTGTTTTGAATTTTGTTTTATGAGAATCGCAGAGAGGCAGATGGGGACTTGCTGGTGAGGCTGCTGCCTTACACCAGGGATGTCCCAGATGTGGTCTGGAGGACATCCCATGGAGAGAATCCACAGCACTCATGACAATGGCATTCCTCCTTCCTTCTGATGAACCTGGAGGTTGTTCACTCAATTTCAAGCAGACAGGCTTTGAAGCTAAAGCTGTGAGTACAGAGAGGGTCCTCAGCTTTGGATCCTGTAGATGCCTTTTTTTCAAATTGGGAAATAAATATGTGAGGGGAACATTGTGGCAGAGAGTAACAGTATCTGTGGAAAGGAAACACAGATGATAGCTGAGGAAAACATGATTTTCTGGGGTTACTTAATGGTAAAAACAGTAATTTTTGTTGTAGTGGGGAAATGACCCATTTGTGAGCGGGAGGGAGTGCACGTGTTTGGGGATGCTGTTCATGTGACAGTCACCCTCACGTGGTGTGTCCCATGTGGGGCTGGCCCCTGCTGCTGGCTTACAGCAGTGCAAAGCCCATGGGTTCTAGGGAGGCCTTCCAGAGCGAGATGCAGACAACTTTGAATACAGGAAAGTGATGTAAATTGCCAGATTTCCAGGAGCCCCCAGAAACAAAATTGTTCCAAAGCTGTAGAGTTTCTTTAGGTGGGTCCTGAGGCCTTGAGCAGGTGTGGAAGTGGGCAGCTGCCCCAGGGCACGGGGTGGAATTTGAGTTACTCCCTCCAGCCCGGCTTGGCTGGGTTGCTCTCCTTGGCCAAGGACACAACAACTTTTCTATGTCCCTGCTTTCTGTAGGGTGGTTAAAAACTTGCTTGTTCCAGTCTGCAAAAGCTAATTTACAAATGAAGTAAAACCTCTAGGGCTGTGACACCCAGCCTTCAGCAAGACCAACCCCTTTCTGGAATACACCAAGGAGCTCAGGGAAGAAAATTCTGCCTCAAAGCATTGACTTCCTGGAGCTAACCTTCTGTGGGAAAAGACAGTGTTTCAAGACCTAATGCATCCTGGTCTTTTTGCAGTACAAACAGCTGCCCGGTGTTTTCTGACCAGTTAACCTGGGTTGACTGAGATGCAGGTTCAGCTTGTGTCTGGCAGCCCAGGGAGTACCACAGCCATCCCAGCTCACCATGAACATACATGGTCAGGGAGAATGGAAAATTTGATGTTAAATCCTGTGGTAAGAGTTCACTGACTTTGTTTGAGGTTGGAAACTTTCAGATAAAGAAATGAAACTGGACCATGCAACAAAGAGAAAAATGGGAGTTACCCACTGAGCAACCAGTGACACAGGGAGAGTATGGGGGAAGTGACCTGTTGTGGCAGAGCTATGGTCTTGCTGCACCAACAAGATTTTGCAGGATCTTTACATCTTCTCTGATTCCTGTGTCCATAATTTCTGTTATTCCCTGGATATGACTGTTTATAAGGGTGAAGATTGGCACCAGGTAGGCAGCAAGGGGGTGTGGGCCAGCAAGACCAGAAGGAAAATATTATCTGTCAGTCCTTCTGCAAGGGTGATAAGGTGTATTTCATCATGCTGGAGCAGGAATGGCTCTTCCAGGTTGACTCTTCCTTTTTCACACAGATTCCATCATGCATCGGGTCACAGATGATGACAGAGGTGCTGGAGGAGAGCAGATGAACAAGAATGATGGCAATATATGATAACAGCATCATCTAATGGGAGTCCTGATGGGAATGGCTATGGTCCAGTACAACTGAAACCACCCATGAAGTGTGATTAGACTAGTTTGCACAATTCATGAGCAGTCCATTCTTCATGTGCACTGCTGTCCTTGCAACATCAGTTTTGCAGCAGTTAAAGAAAAAAGCAAACAACCATTCATGGTGGTCAGGGAAGGAATGTGAGACCCAGAATTCCCGCAGGAGAGCCCTCTGCCATGTCCAGGCCCCAGCTGCATGCAATACCGGGACTTTCCAAGTCACATCTCGCATCTCCTTGCTGGCGCCTTTTGCATCACAATGCCCCAAGTATGGCACAGTAGATGTCAGGAGGGAGGGTGGTGGGAGAATTTTCTCCACTCCCAAACTCGTTGCCTTAGCCTGATTGAAAATGTAAGTTGGTCTGGTGGCCAAAGAGTGCCCAGGGACCTTTAGGCCTGGGCTCAAAAACCAGCTGCAACACCACGACACGTGTCCCATGGCCAGGCACATCTGTCTTTCATCTCCTGGTTTGTAAAAGGCAGACCAGCCTTTTTTCCCAGTGCACAGAGAGAACAGACTTGTCACTGAGCTCTGATCCTGGGCACAAGGGACCATCTAAATAGATGTTTGTTCCAAGGAGGTACGAGGGCAAGAACCTCTTCTCCCACTGAAACAGCTGTGGGGTTTGAGTTGGTGGGAGCATAGTGTGATTTCTGCAGGGCTATTGCTGTGCATTTGGTCTGAAAAAACTGTAGTCCACTTCTTGAAGAATTTTTTTGCTTGCCTTGATTCCATTTACATTGGCAGCTGAAGCATGTTTCAGTAGTACCAGGCAAGTTCTTTGCAATGGAGATATAAAGCAGGCAGCACCTTGTAGCAAAGATTTTTAAGGCCAGTCCTGTCCAGATCATATATGTGCTTAAATCTATGCAGAAAATAATGACTCAAAATCACTTGTGTAGCTAAAATCAAGTATAGTTATAGAAATATGGATTGTGTTATATTGAGCCAACTTGCAGGTTTTAGAATGAACTATACAGGCTGTTTGCATCTGATTTCTCCCAGCCATTGTTAAGGAGACTTGAGATTGCTCAAAGTTCTCTTGCCAATGCTTTCCTGTAATGAGGGATAAGTTAAAGCAAACAAACACAAAGTGAAGCAAACACAATTCAATTGTGTGGAGGAAAGCCAGTAAAAATAATTCTTATGTCCTTATTTTTGGTTTGATGTGGGCTGACCTATTGGACACACATTGTGATGTCAGCTGGACCGGGACACGGTGATATATGTGTGTACTGCTCTGCCGGAGACACGGGACAGCTCTGCTTGTGCTTGGATAGGGGCTTGGCTGGGGACCAAAATGGCCTCTTCCCCACAGAGATGGCCTCTTCCCCACGGAGATACAGGCTAGAGAGCGTGTTCGACAGGAAAGGAAAGTGAAAGAGCAGAGGAAACATGAGACTAAGGGCTGGGAGGGCATGTGCATTCCTGGGCTGATGAAATTGCCATCTGTCTTGGTTCTCTGCAGGGTACACACAACACCCACAGTGCCAAGGCTGAGGACAGAAATTGTGCAGCTGCTGGTCTGAGGGATGTTCAGCTGCCATGGGCTCCCTGTGCATCTCTGTGCTCTGTTTGTTCATCATGATCTCTCTAGGTAGCTCCTGGGAGAAGTTTTTAGCCAAATGTAAAATTCCTACCTGGGCTCTGACTGCAGAGGTTTCCTCATCTTCACAGCTGAGCAGCCACATTAGGGATTTCAAAAGTTCACACTACCAGGTCCCCTCTGGGACAAAGACTGTGTATCCCTGACACTGGCTTCAAGAGGCATCTTGGTGCTCACTTCTTCTTGCAGTGAGCCCCAGACCTCAACAGGCCGCTCTCCAAGCTCCCCATGGCCAACTCTCCACGCTGCACAAACACAGTTCATTCCTCCATTTCCTTTCCCTCATGACTTAGGTGGGTGGTTGTCAGAGGTAAGCAAGGTAGAAACATCCATCAGGACCCTGTGGGGATGGAGGCTGCTGATCCCCATGATCTCCAGTCCATCAGCTGATCCTGTGCCAGCAGGATCAATGCTCACTGGGAGCGGTGCCTTGGGACCCCAGCAGACACAACTCAGCATATTTCTGGCTTGGTCTAAGTCAGGGACATTTCTGTCCCAGCATTGTGCACTGCATGTGAACACTCTCTTGTTCTGTGGCCAACTCCTTCCTGCTCCCTCCTCAACTGATCTTTATAATGTGCAGCATTTAGACAGTTTGGTCTGGCTATAAGAGGCGGTAAGTGATGCTTGATGACCTTCATTAGTGGCATTATTTTAATTCAACTGCATGAAGGACAGATGGGAGATCAGTCATATGCTGAGCAACACACACCTCTGTCTTAAAGAAAATGCTTTGATCTGGGTAGATGGCCGCTAAAATCAGGGCTAGGAAAGAGCTCTGGCCAAGCAGCTCAAGAAGGGCATCTGTTTTCTAGATGCTGTGACTGAAGGCAGGGTTGAGTTTAGGACAAGATGCTGTTTGTGGGACTGGTCACTTACAGACTGGTGAAGGTGTGTCTGCAGGGCTGTGATTCCTGTGGCAGAGGGGCAGGGGAGGGCAGGGTAGGGCACTCCTTTCTCCATGTTCTCCTGCTATGTAGCTCAATTTTGGCTCGTCACACACTGTTACCTGAATCTTCACCCTCGATAGAATTTTGGCCTCAGACTGGCTTCTGTGTGCAGCACAGCTGCAGCTGACAGCACTGAAGCTTTGCATGTTGATGAAGAAACCCTTTCTGGAAAAGGAAACCTCTGCCTCAGATTGTGGATACACCACACCATTTCTTGCCATGCTTGGTACTATATAGGGGGAGGGAAATAACCCATTCTCCACTTGTGTTTTTCCAAGAGAAACGAAAATGCATTAAAGAACTGTGCAATACGCAGAAACACAGGAGAGTCAGATGGTCTGAACATTGACAACATATCATCTGTCACTGACAGTGCTCATGTTAGCTCTGGCAGCCGTTGCCCTGCCTACGGTTCAAGGGAAAATGAGTGTATGCTTCCAGCTGATTGCATCACTGCCAAATACAGAGCCACATAGCCCAGGCTGGTCATCATCTGACCTTGAAGACTGTGTCTCGCTGGCTTTCATTCACAGTTCTGATGTCCCTCCTGTGGCTCTGCCTGTGTCCAGACACTTGCCCCCAGCTCGTGCTGTGTATGGGAGACCCACCCCTAGGCTCCCAGGAGATCCTTTGCTGACCTCATGTGTCAGCTAGGAATATCTGGGGAAGGTGGGCCATTGTGTTACAGTGCTCCATCCCCTGATTGTGGTTTTGTTGTGTCTTTGGAGATGGAATGCCTTTGTCTGTTTGGGATAGCCCATTGCTACCCAGTCACCTCATGCTGCAGTTGCCAAGTCAGGTGAAAGTAAGAGCACAAGCACAGCCAGGTGTTCATAATCTGTTCTTGCACCTGAGAACTCCATGGCTTGTACTCATGAGAGATGCAAATGAAGTCACAAAAGGCATGCCAGTGTCACTGCATGAATGCTCCACCAGAGAGGCTTCCTGCCTCTTCCTGCTCCTGTGCTCTAGTTTGTACCCATCAAATGCCTCTGACAGAGGCAGTATTTAAAGAGCTTTGCTCAGAGTCCAGCTCTGGGTTCCCTTTCTGGTGCTGGTGCTAGGTCACCCTTCCCTTCCACAGCACAGCCATCCTCCTCTGCCATCGTCCCAGGATGTCCAGACATGTATCACCTTTCTCCTGGGAACTCCTCCTGTCCCCTCCTTATCAAGGAGATGGAGAACCACTTGATTGCAGTGCTGGTTGTTTCCCATCTTACATACGCAGGCAGGGACTTCCCTTCTGCAGCAGCTGTCTGACAAACAGCTCTGCTGCCAGGAGAGGTGACATTGCCCCTGGCCCTGGTGACTTCTCAGCCTGTCCTAAAGAAGAACAACTCTTGCACCAGAGCTCACAGGCTGCCCTGATGACACGCAGGTGAAACACCTAAAAAACCAACCATGTAGCTCATCACTGGCTCAAGAGAGCAGCCAAATCAGCCTCTGAGTGGCTGACATCCACCTTGTCCTTTTGGGCATACTCTGCATATATTTGTACAGCAAAAGCTTCAGAATGCAGAGAATTCAGAATTTCAGGACTGCCTATTTGACAGTCCTGAATACTGGAAGTAGAGATAATAGAGATTGTAAGATGATAGCGTGTTTTCTGGTTATTGAATTATTTTTTACATTAGGTGGGAGCTGCACAACAGGAACACTAAGGTTCTTGATGGCTCATGGACCTGGACAGGACAGAGAAGTCCTCTGCATGTTGTTTGTATTTCTGTCATAAAATGTTAAAGCTCCTACAACACTGTGAACTTTCATGGCCGGAATTTTCTGGTGTTTTCCTTGCAGAGAAAGTCAGCAGAAGGAATATGACCAAAACCCATGCTGGGACTCATCTAAGCCCACACTGTGGCAGAGCATGGGAAGAGAAAGGGGATTTCACACATCAGCACAACCAGCTCTTGAGTTCCAGACTTCACGGTTTGAGTTGCCAAACAAAATACCCTGATTTGCCCACTTTCTCTGGAGGAAAAGTGTTGAATTTGCAGAAAACTGTTCTTTGAAGGGCTGAAACTGGGCAAAAGGCTAGATACAGTGTCTGTAAGAAAAACAGTTATTATGGTAGTAGCATCTGTGTGGGGGCACTGTGTGCATGTGTGATGCATGAGCCTTTGACTAAGAAATGATCTACGTATTCATCACAACTCCAGTTATCCGCTCTCAAAAACCTATAGATTGTATTGCCTCCATTTCTGCCTGGAAAGCACCCCTATAGAGGATATTTCTGTGTTTAGAGAGGTAAACAGATTGCAGAAATCTGCTGTGTGTTGATTCTCTTCACGATAATTTGCACATTAACGTGGAAGCACTGCTCATGTACTACTGAAAGCAGGAATTTGCTTTTCAAGTTAAGTTATATTGAAATGTATGAAAATAGGCAATTAGTATAATTTTGAACAATAAGCTGAAGCTTGCAGTATAGAGTTGATCATATGAGATAGAAAATTACACTGGAAAGAATAACATCATATCTGGATAGATGCAGTGTTATTTTGTACAGAAATAGGTTTTTATACAGAGATAATATTTCATGGGGAGATGGGGTTTTGCCTGTTGTCCACAGGGAACATTGAGGGGAGGGTTTTGAGGTGGGTGGAAGGAAGGTAGAACTTGTCCTTTTCTTAAATGTGGTTTCCACCCAAGAAAAGTTGGCTGAAGAGGTTGTTCTGGACAATGCATGAATCTGGTCTTTCTTCAAAAGCTGCTATTGATTTCATGCTGTACGTGCTGATCTGACAAAATACTCCCCAAGTAAATGCAATCTGAGCTCTTTGAGAGAGGCTGCATAGAGAAATCAAATCAAACAAAAATGGGAGCTTGGGCAGTTCATGCATTCCACAGTAATACTTTAGTCTTGGTGATATTTTTAATGGATCTGAATGGGATGCTGAGCTGGACAGTTAAACAAAGACCTACAGAAAATTTTTGAACACGGCCAGAGGCATGGCAGATACTTGAAGGTTGCTCTCCCGCCTCAGTCTCTACTTCTGCAGCCTCCTATGTTTCCCTTACTGACATACAGCAAAGGTTATCTGGATTACTACTCATGCTGGGGTTTTTTGCCAGTTCCAGGACTAACCTGGAGATCTGACCTGCAATATCTTTGCAAGCTGCCAAGGCTCCTCATGAGCAGGTCTAGCTCACCAGGCATGTGCAAGAGTTTCCTCCCCCTTTTTCAGTAACTCTTTTTCAGTAAATCTTAGGGGTCTTTCTGCATCCTGGAGGAGGGACACAATGCTGCTCAGAGCTGCTTTCTGCAAACCACCCATGCCCAGGCAGGACAGCAATGACACCCCTGAATGCAGTGTGACTCCTGCAGGTGACATTCCCTTCACACCCACTTGCCTCAAAGCTGGTGTGGTCCAGGAGAGTCTGCACAAGCTTGTCACAAGCAGGTGGCTGCCAGGATCCTGCTGGGCTGAATGTCTCTCTTGGGGCATTGGAAATACCTCTGTCACTCCCCACATGTTGGTAGCTTCAACCGAGGTTTTTGGTTCTGTATAGCTCCATGCAGATTGTGAAGGGGCTGTGTCACAATGAGTGAAGTTGCGGTTGGGACCTTGCCTGAGACAAGGGGTATGCTGTGCAGGAGCATGAAGATGACAGTCCTGTCCCACAGCTCACATGGTTTTCACCACTTCTTACAGTCTTGGTGTAGAGTAAAGGGGGCTGCAATGAAACCAAAGAGCAGAAACAGCCCTCTGTTAACTAGGACATAGCACTGTTAACTTTATCCTGCTATTTTCTCTAAACTGTGCACTTAGTTGAGCTCACAGCTACACTGCTCTTGCCAGTGGGACTTGGGGATTGGCCTCAAGCCTTTGGGATAGGGCTCAAAATCTCTTGAAGACTCCAGGACCAATATTGTTCTACCTAAGAGCTTGTTATAACCTCCTCCCTTTTGAACAGGGTACTTTTGAGAGCTCAGCTTTTCTGCTAAGTAATAAGTTTTCCTCTTTCATTAGTCCATTATGAGAGTTATTACAGCTCAAGTACTCTGTCCTATTTGGATAAAAACTGCTTGGATAAATAGCACTGAATTCCTCGACCTCAAATGATGGTTTTTCTGGGCGCTGGTACATAATGTGCCCTGGTGTGTCCCATCTGCTGGAAGGTTGAGAGAACTGGGAGATTGTGGTCCCAGGGCCTCACTGGATAGTGCTGGGAGACATCAGGAGAGTTGTGGAGAGGTGAAAGAAGGAACTGAATACCTGAGGAAAAGACCCAGAGAAGAGATGAAAAATGTTTCTGTGGGGAAGGCTGGTCAGTTCAAATGGGTTTTTTAAAAACCTGATTTCCAGAGGAGAAAGCCTGTGGTAGCAAGGAGAAATGACATCCAGCAGGTGTGAACATTCACTTCATGGTAACCTTAAAAACTTCATATTGCTTTAAAAAACACACTTAACTTTTCCTCTCTAACGCACCCCTGAACAGCCTGATGTGTGTGTCTGCTCCATCGCATTTCCTCTGGTTTCTCCTTAGGAAGTGGGATTCACCTCTCTTCCCATCAGTGTGGATTTGTTTCTTTGCTGGGTGGAAATCCATGGTTCCTGCATTGATGAGTAATTCTTGAAATCCCCTGACATTAGCTGCCATCTCTATTGTTGTGGCTACAGTAAAGCTATTTTGTGTTTCAAGGATATCAGTGTGGTGGTGTGGCCACATCCTCTTTTAAGTCATACAGGAAAGCAGCAATTACTCTCATGGGTTTCAATCTACAGCATGGAAAAGCATAATTTTGCTAGTGCCACACTCAAGCTCACTTACCTCTAGCCCATTCCCAAATATCCTTCCTTCCTGATGCTCAGTGATGCTGGCTTCTGCCCATTTGGTCCCCAGTACTGGCTTTTGACCCAAGCTGTGCAAAGTGGAGGCAGGTGATGGGGCAGCAAGTGAAACCATCCTGGGAGATGCAGGACCTGCAGCCTGTGTGCCCTAATTCCTGTTGGGAAGGAAGCTCTGCCATCCCACTCACTGCAGGGATGCTCCATGCATTGCCAGGCTTTAGGTCTCTTCCCACTGGATCAGGGTTTCCAGGTTTTCTTCTATTAAAGTTTGTATTAGCTAAGCTAAATACAGGATTTGAAAATGGATGTTGGCAAATTGTTGCCACATCCTTGGTGAAGATGTAATTGCACATAGATTTCCTGCTTTACAGCAATTAGTAGGTGAGGAACTGTGTCACCCAGGCACACCACTGAAGCCAGGACTTCCACCTGGAAAAGCCCACCTACCAAACCACTTTGCTCTAGTGCATCTCTCTCTTAAAATCAGCACATAGATAAATCCTGTGGCCTTTACTCCAGTGCTGTCATTTCTCAGGGGATTTTAGAAAGAGGATCCAGGCTCAAAGGGAAGGAATTGCAGGCACTCTGGCTTCTTAACCTTCCATTTCCAGGCCAGCAGATCCCAAAGTTTCTCAGCAGGCTCCAGCAAAACATTCCTGCTTTTTTTTCCCATCATACTCACACTTGGGGAGAGTCTGTTAGCTCTCTGGAGGTTTTGGTTTCCCCTGCAGCAAGGGCAGAGGTTCCCCAGGTGTCCCTGGGGACTTGGCACACCACAGGTGGCTCCTGCAGGAGCAGAGGAGGGAATAATGCCTCAGACCACCCCTGCTATGCTGTGGCTTGTGTCCTTGTGTCTTTTGCACTGCAAATTGCAAGTCTTCTGTCAAATGACGGGAATGCCAGGTGGGATGAATGGGTAGGGAGGCAGGAGTGTGAGTGTATGTCTGAGCTCAGCCTGTGCCCAGTGTGGTGGCTGTTGTGGGCTGATGTGCTGGGGACACTGATGACAGCAAACAGGCAGAGATGGTAATGCCACAGCAGCTGTGCCCAGGAAACAGCTTTCTTAGCTGTTCTGTAAAATTGATCTTATTTTTTTAATCTTGCCAATCTGTTCTGCCTCCAAGGAGGGACAGGCATCAGCATCAGCAGAGGTTGCATGATAAAAGAAAATTGAGCCACACTGACCTCAGAAAATTTTATTTACTTAGTTTTTATAAGTACTATTTATCATATTGAACTAACACTGTTATCAGAAGACATTTGTGCAACCTCCTGAAACTACCTGGCTATGTGTAATATGCCACCTATAAATAAATGCCATTGTAAATGTCGAGTCTTACAGGAAGATAAATAAATTAGTTTCCTGGGCTCATTAGAGATGAAAGCTGGGGTTTTATAGCAGGATGAAGAGAACTGCACAATGCACTTCCATATGGCTTATGAAATGTGTATGAAAACCATTTTCTCCTTCCCATGCTAATTATGATATATAAATAGATACACTGTTTTCCTTTGGGCACTTACTTAGCTGGAATCTTTTTATTTTTTTTTAAAGATCAGCGCAATCACTTGTATGATGCACTTCTGTAGGCCTTTAACAGATCTCTAAATCAAAATACATATTTTTATAGCAATAAAATGACCTTTCACTAATTGGGAAAGAAAATGTTACCCAATAGGTGACGGTTGTTGTAAGTGCTCAGCACAGTCAGAAGTCATTTTGGCATTTGGCTTTAAACTGTAGCTGAGACGAACATTTAAATAATAATTTTTTAACTCATGTGTCTATACAAGGTTTGTGTGAGTGTGCTTAAGGAAGGAGAGGGTGATTTGTACTGCCTGTGGCCAGGCAACAGACTAAAACCAAGCTCTGTTTTTCACTCATGGCACAATTTTGCCACAGGACCTGTTGGCAGAGGACTCCTCTGAGCGTGTGCCACTGGCCACTGCTAGTGAGCAGCCCACTGTGCTCAGTGAGTGTCTTACAGGGGCAGCAGCAATGCTTTTCCAGCCTGTCTGTAGTCCAGCAGGACTCCCTACTCGGAACCAGTGGGTGATATTCACCAGAGCAGGCTGGGAGAAGTGGAAGGATTGGACCTTTGAAGGAGGACATAGATGTGGCAACACAGTAAACAACAGCCAGAGATGGAATAAATGAGTCACTTTCCTAGCATATTTGAATACTGTTTATTATAAACATTGCAAATTAGTATCTCTAACTGAGAAAAAATAAAATTGGATGCAAAAATACACCGGTGGTATACTGCATATACATATAAATACATTATATAGTTTGCACAGTCATTAGATGTCTTCCTTCCGGACTGACTTTCCACAGACTGATACAAAAGTTGAAACAGAGGAAAACAGAAGGGAAAGGTCTCCAAATATACACAGTGCTGTTTTGGCAAGTGATTAGGTTCCCAAAAAAACTGGGCTATAAGAAACAAAACACAGTTTCACAAGAGACCCATTTGTGTTTTCACATCATATCTACCTCACAGCAAGAGGGGAAAGAGAGAGCAAGAGAATGGTGACACATACAGGGTGCTCAGTACCTACTGATGACATTTGAGAGCAGTTCCACACCCCATTCAAAGCCTGTGTTGTTAATGGGGTCTGGAAAAGTCCTCTCCTTGATAAGGAGGACTTCAATAATATCCAAAGTGCTTTACTAGATGTTGGCTTAGCCCACACAATCCATTGCAATAGGCAGCTTGTTCCCAGCCTCTGTTAGTACGGGTCCCTCAGTGCAGAGGCACTGGATGGGCTCACTGCAGAGGGGCCGGCTGCCAGGGCTCAGGTGCTCCCACCTCACAGAGGTGAAGGAAGCACACACTCTCCAGGGCCAGTTCTCCACCAGAGACCCTGAGGCCCTGGGCAGTGCCTCTACCCTGGGTCAGAGCCTGCAGCTGCTCCAAGAGGGCTGGCAGGAGCCCCGCCACCGCTGAGCTGCAGCTCCTCCTCACCACGAACCTTGTGCCTCTCCCACCTGCCCTGCCCCGCTCTGAGGAAGGCAGACAGATTGCAAGCATGCTCACGTGGGACTTTTCCAACATCTCCGAATTTTGGGTTCAGTTTTTGTTTCCCTTCATTTCCTTAGAAGACAAAAAGCTACCCAGGTGGTGCCTGCTTGGTCTGGGCTGGCTGGGGAGTCAGTGATGTGGCCTTTGTGGCACCCCGAGGGTAGATGGAGTTCGGAGCATCAGGGCAGTGTCCAGGCAGAGATTGTGGTGGCACCAAGGAGACCTTGGGGGGAATCCATGACTGGTGCAAGGAGCAGCCCCAGTCCTTGCGAGCACTGCACCTCCCATGGGTGCACTCTGCACTCAGCCCCACATGGAGGATGATGATTCCCATAGAGATGCTGAGCACCAGACTGGGACAAAGCACTTTCCATAGGAAAAGGCGGCAGTGTGTGCCGTGCATCGCTCCAGGGGACGGTCTCCATCCCCAGCTCACCCCACAGTCCAGCACAGGGCGGTGCCACGGGATGCCTTGGTCTAAGACACGTTTATGTTGGAGAAGAGTGGGGCCTTGGGCTGTGTGGCTGCTGTGCTGTCTGCCAAGTAGCCCAGGATGCTTCTGAGTTCACTGCGTGACAGATTGGCTTTGATGTGCAGGAAGGCTTCCAGGTGCCTTTTGCTGTGGAAGAGAAAAGGGCAGGTATTATTTCCTCCCACACACCTCCACAAGTCAGGGCCACTGCACCAGGATGTGGCTCCCACCCTGTGGCGTGCGCTGATGTCCCCCGTGGGTGCCAGCTCAGCATCTGGCAGTCCTACACAAGACCCTGCACTGTCCTGGGATGTTTGGGGTAGGGAAGGGACTCTTGAAGGTAAAGAAGAAAATCAGGCCAGAATTTGGAATGTATCAATAGACATTTATTCATATCTTCCTTGGCTTTCTGATAGCACTGGGATTACCACAGCCTGGCAGGCAGACCCCACCCAGGTTTATAGGCTCAGGCTATATGAACCTCACCTATATTCATATTTGGCTGCTTCCTGCCTCAATTAAAATTCCAGTATTAGCAAATCTGTTTCAGCATCTCTTACCGGATATCTGGGTATGAAGTGGCGAGTGTTGCAACTTCAATTTTAATAGCACCTAAATCCTGAAGTCGGATTATTTCAGCCAGTTTGGGGAGTGCTGAATTCAGCCACATGGCTTGAGATCCCTGTGAGAAGAGAAAGTGGTTAGCAGGACATCATGGGGATACAAACCTCTCCCCACCCCAGGAGCTGGCTCCTGAGGCTGTTTCCTGGCAAGGGGAAAGGACACATCAGTGATTTTAGATGTCTTATTGTTTTCAGTGATGTTTCTGCCTGAGGCAGCCTTGGAAAAATTGGATTAGCTTTTTGATGGCTTTTAATCCTCTTACACAAGTGGTGTGTGATTTGCCATAAGACTGAGACTTCCACACCCACCTCAGCAGATTCTCTCTGCTCATTTCCCTTTCCTTGGGTTTCTGCACTGCCTGGTGTGTGTACAAGGTCTGATAGGCCAGGTAAGTCACTGCCATGTGCCGCTCTGCCCCAGCTCCAAACACAACCCTGCCTTTAGCATCTCCAGGTATTGAATCAGAATCAGGTAGAAGCCCCAACTGGGGCTTTTTCATTGCCATTGGAATTCCCAAGATGCAGCTGCCTGACCTCCCAGCCACACTGTGTGAAACTCAGGCTTGTTCCTTCTCCAGTCAAACATGCATGGGGTGGTGGAGGACAGGTTTTGGCTTAGCTGTCAGCTTTTTTTGCAGGCAAAATTAGAGGCATGGAAGGAGGGAGATGATCTCAAAGGACAGAGAGGGGTTTTCTAGCTGTGGCTCTCATGGAGGAATTCCTTGCATACCACAGACCCCACACTGCCTGCTTTAGCCCCTGGCTGACCTAAAAGCTGCAGTGTGAGGGAAATCAAGGGTGAGAGGAAATCCAGGCTCCGTGGAAGCTGTACTGAAACTGGAAAAGATTATCTAAGTCTTCTGACCCTATTAATATAAATCTTCAAAAGGAAACTGCCTGTGGGACAAAGGAGGGTGAAATCATGTCTCTCCAAGCAGGGAAGGGCAGGCTGCTGACAGGGGAGCCTTTCTGCCTCTACAGGCACTTAGAGACCTCTTTCTGCCTAAGGTCCTGCCTTCCAGGAAATTAAGCTGAGTTGAAAAGGTTAACAAAGAGTTCCCAGAATTATTTTCCTGTTTTTCAGTGTGTCTGTGCCCTGTGCTGACATGTTCATGGCAAGCACTCACGTACATTGCTGGTGCAGAAGGCTTCCAGGTCAGCAGCATTCTTGGAGATGTGTTGGGCCAGAGTTTGCTGCTGTGCTGGAGTTTTCAGGCTGACCTTCCTCTTCAGCAGCCTCACGATGTACTCTTTAACCAAACGGACGTGGATCTTCTCAACAATAGCCTGTTGGGAAGGAGAGGAGGGAATCATCATCCATCTCTCTTCTGCTTGGGGACACAACAAACCATGTGTGTGGATGGAGGACAAAACCACCCTGGGTGCCCCATCAATTCCTGCTGCTGATTACACAGCAGGAACAGCCCTGGTTGCCAACTTCCCAAGACTGGTTACTCCACATCCTGGATGCTGAGAATTTCGTTGTGCTCTAATAAGTATGTGAATTTCCAAATGTTGTTTCCTTCTGGGAACAGTTTAAAGTGCAGAAAAGATTTCCATGTGCTAGAGGAGTTAACAGTATTCCAGAGAAACAGGAATTCAGGCTGCTGTTCCTGTTCTTCTCTCTAACACACAAAACACCATCATTTGTCTCAGCTACTAAAAAGACAAAGGCAGGAAATCAAATACTGTCTTATATAATGATATTTCATATATACTCCAGCACCAGTGAGGATATGGCTCTGGCTCAGTTCTCTGGGATTTGTCCCAGTTGCATCCACCTCCTCCAGTCCCTAGGGCAATCAAAGGAGCAATGAGACTGAGTCGTGCAACTGCATCTGTGTTTCAAGATTGCTAAACCAAATCCGTAAATAAAGCCACGTGTTGGGTGGTCTCTAAAGCACTTTCTCTACATCAGGGGTGGTTTGTTCTGCAAACAGTGCAGCAGAGCTGCAGGGTCTGCTTCTGACAGCCTAATCTGAGTAAACTGCATGCTGATGGAAACCCTGCCTGAGAGGCTTCCTGATGCCAGGCCAGCTCACCAGCTCAACAGAGGTCAAGGCAACTCAAGCCACCAAGGATCAGAGCTGAAAATGCAGCCTCAGCATCCCAGAATCCCTCCAGCATTTCTCTCAGACTTACATGGTAAAACGGGTCCTTTAAGGTCCGGAAGTCTGAAATATGTTTGCTGGTGGTTTTAATGATCTCATTCATAATTTCACTGCTGGAGTCCCACTTATTCTCTGTAAACTTCTTGTACATTGGCTGAAAAAAAGAAAAAATCCGCTAAGCTACTTCAAACAAATCCTATGCACATGTATATTTGTCATTTCTACGTGTAGAGTATCCTATGTAGAGAGAGCATGGCATGTAGTCCTGTGCAGGGATGTGTGGTGATGCCTTACAGGGACCGGGGAACAAGGGGCTGTGTCCCCTTCATGGTTCCTCATGGTGGAGAAGACCAAGGGCTTGAAAGGTTCATATTGGAGGTGTTTTTATTATTTCTGCTTTTTTTTTCCTCACCCTCTCATCTGATTAGAGAACTATGGAACCATCAAGGGAAAAAAACCGAATCCTTATGAGATGTTTTCAATTGTAAGTTTTCTCAGCCACAGTAGATAAACATGAAAATGAAAAAAATCCCACCCCTGCTCTCTCATGCCTTCCAAAAGGCTCTACAGGGAAAGCAGGAGAGATTGTGGCTGTGCATTCCTCACTCCTACGCTTCCTTCTCCTCCACCAAAATTGCTCAACTTAAAAGGATTGTGTTATATATATAAACAAAAAAAAAAAAGGAAAATAAAAGTAAGCCAAAAGTACAAAAATGCCCTTCAGGTCACCTTTATGGAGAAGCCAAAAGCTGTGTAATTGCAGTTTATGCCATTAGTGATGGCTTCTTACAGTGTGGAGAGTAAACAGCTGCAGGTTGAGACTCTTCCTGCTGCAGCTGTTGTCTCAGATGCCATCAGCAGGTTTTATGTTCACCTGCAGAGTCATGCCTATGTCACTGCACCCATTTTGCCTACAGGCTTGAGGCCCAGCTCAAGGAGAGCTTAGTGGGAGTTTTCCGGCAGCAGGGTGGGTTAGGACCAATCCTGTGCCTTGGCCCCTTCCGAACCGGGCTGATTTGAATCAGAGATTTGAGCAACAGATAGCACTGCAGGAGAACATGCCCTGCCCTGGCACCAGCTGAGTCATGGGTCAGGAGGGTGTGGGGCACAGATGTGGTACCTTCAGCTGGGCAAAGAGCTGTTGAAGCAGCACATCAAAGCCGCTGTTTTCAACATCAGCGAGAGTGCTGAGGATTTCGGCTTTAGTGTCGTCCTTTTCTGCCATGTATTTCTCCGTGTATTCTCTGCAAGGAAAAATCAGCCAGGTCAGAGTAGTCTATCCTCAGAGGCAAGAGAGAGAAGTCCGGAGGTCTCCAAACCTTTTGCAGGCAGATGGACCTACCTCTGCTCACTCTGGAGTACCTCTCCTCTATCACACTATTATATATTGCCTGCAGAGGAAGGAGCAAAAACTTTTATTTTGGACCCTTACCTAAAATTCCAGCAGTTGTTAATATTTGCAATCAATATAGGTTTATAGTATCTGTGCTTCTTGCTTTTCTCCTTGAAGTCTTCAAAGGCATCCCTGTAGCTGGAGGGGAGACAGGAAGCGGAGAGGTGGGTGAGTGGTTGCCCAGGTGCTGTGCTAGCCCCACTGCCCGCAGCCCCTCACCACCTCACCTCCTCAGGAAGGCTGGCAGCTCCTTCAGCAGCCGGCAGGACAACTCCTCACCCACAGCCTTGCTGATGTCCTCAGCTCGCTTCTGGCCACTGTAGATACTCTAACAAACAAGTGAGATCAATTTTAAATGTCACCTGCTCCAAAAAGGCCAGGTTTGCTGGGTAAAGAGGCTGCAGATCCTTTACTGAGGTAACGGCATCCAGCTCTCCCACATCCCCCACCTGCAACTGAGCCAGGGACCATACAGAGCAGCTATACTTATGGTAGGTTCAAAAGAAGCATGAAGAAAATCTAGAAAACAGCTGAGAAAGTAGGCAATTTGACGCTTGGTTTTGTTTCTTTTTGTGTTTTTTTCTTTTTTGAATGTTGTTAGATTGCATTTAAATAAACAATTTAATCACAACAACCTCAACATATGAGAGGTATATTTCTTAAAAATAAACTCAACTAATCCTCTGCAGCCAGAGGAGGGAGAGAGCTAAGTGTGGAAAGGGGCAGCTCTGCCTGTGGCGCTTTCCCTGGGAGGAAGAAACAGACTTCCCATTTCTCAATCAGCTTGGCCTGTCTCCTGTCTCTCTGCTGCTGGAGATGCAGAAGAGACTGCACAGGGAGAATGAAAGCAGTTTTTCTTCTCGTTTTGCTTATAGAGGCATTTGCCTCCATTACATGGTATAGCAGGCCCAAGACAGACCATGGGTTTTGGGCCTCCCTGTACCACCCACCTCTTCTACCACTCTACACGAGCAACTCGGCCTTTTCCTTTTCTGCGCTGACCATACTTGGTCTCAAATCCTAAGCAGGTAAAGGATGCAACTGTGTTTTTTAATATAGCTCTGTATTACCTGGATAACAAATATTCCCAGTAGTTCACTCTGAAAATGCCCATTTAGCTTCTCTGGTTCCTTGTCTTCTTTCCATCTTTGGATTTCTTTATCTAAACATCTGCTCAGTGAATTTTTGACAGTAACCTTTAGTGAAGGAAGAACAACAGTATTTAACACAACATGGATGCAACAGCTCCTGCCTTATGCAGGTTTTACTCACCCACCCACCTTCTGCCTGGCTCAGCAGACTTTTTCCTCAGCCCTGGCTGGGAAATAAAGGCTCCTTGATAAGACATGCTTGACCCATGACTTCACAGCAACAAGGACAACCCCCTCACGATATCCACCTATGCAGTAGTGAGTAGCGTATTTCAAGGTAGGAATGAAGATCCAATCACACCACCACATCAGGGGGATCAGGAGGGCAGGGAAGGGTGCAGTGAGTAGGAAGGTTGCAGCAGCTGCATGTGCCAGAGCCCAAATTCCCCAACCACGCATTGTGTGTGTGTCACACTCAGAGCTACCTGGATTTACAATCCTTTTCCATGCGCATTTCTGACGCCACACAAGTGCTGGAGAGTGTAACAAAATGCTCTCAGGTTTCCTCTGCTCTGACCCCTCTGTGCTGCAGTGAGGCTTTGGAAATGGTCTGTGCAGTGTCTGGCATGTATTGCTGATCCCCCAGTGCCCCATTCATGTGCTTTGCAGACCTCACACCACCTCTCCCATATGTAAACCATCACGGACTATATCTAAACTTGGAACTTATCTTCTCATTTTTCTGGGAATTCCAGCCCCAAATACCAAAAGCACTACGCTATGGGAGTACTGTAAAAATTGCTTGTTTCCATTAAGGGAAGAGTGACACAAAAACCAGAGCAACTTTTATTTTCTGCAGACCAAGCGATTCTCCATCAAAGAAACATATTTTTCAAGACCAGATCTCCAAGCTTTGTGCTCACCCAAGGTCTGGCACCTCTGCAGAGACCAAGAGTAATCCAAGATCCTCCAGGGATTCCTGTGAAAGGGATCATAAATCCCTCTGGAGATTTATCAGACAACTGGAAAGTTGCCCATAAAGATCTGTTGTTGGGTTTTCCCGCCTGATCCTACCACATGGTTTACAAGAACAGAGCGGTTCTTTTCTCATGGCTCCCAGGGCAGAGATTTGCTCTGCAAGTCCCATCTAGCAGAAAGGTGACTTGTTCCCCAAAAACAAACAAAAGCTTTTGCTTCTCCCTGGAAGGGTGTGTAGGGTGTGTGGCTCACTGGTGAAGAAGTGTGTGTGCAGGACAAGTCACAGCTTCTCCGAGGAGTCATATGGGAGCAGTGAAGGGAAGAAGAGGGGTGACTGAACCTTTCTTACCTCTTCACTGTCAAGGTATTTCTTTTCAAGCTCTTTGCTCAGACTTGATGGCAAAAGGCTTCCAAGCTTAACTTTATCCAACTCCGTGGCTAAAGCATGGTCTTTCCTCATTTCTCTGGAATGAAAAAAGCCAAACAATTGTATTTTCCAAGGGCAGTGTAATTCAAGACAGTTGTTGATGCAAATCACTAACAGTTTTTGAGGATATCAGTGAAAAAACAGATGGAAATGTACACTGTCCTTAGTCCAGGCAGGACTTGGAGAAGCTGAATGAATATGTGCCAGGGGTGAGACCTGTGAGGGTGGGACCACAAGCAACCCTGGGAATGGAGTCATGGTCTGTCAAACTCCTAAGTACCAGCCACTGTTCTCTGGTGGGGATGGGAGACCTGAAGCAAGAAGAGGGGTCTAGCCCCTGGACATGACCTTTCTCCATCAATATAGAGAGGGAAGCAGATGAAAAGCTGGTGTTTGATGGCTGGGAGGTGATCCCTCAGCAGACACCCGGACGTGGCCTCTGGGAACACTCTCAAGCCAGCTGCTACCCCGGCCAACACTGTCCCCAGTGCCAGACTGAGCTGCTCTGGCTAAGCCCTGCTCCTCACAACTGCTGATTTCCAAACACAGGCTGGTTCAGGCCTGAGTATCCTGACCTAGAGCATAACACCGGCTGTGGAAAACTTCCGGGATCAACACTGAATCATTATACTCATCAGTGAAACACGATAAGGAAAAAGTGGAGGTGCAGGTTGAATAGAAACAGAATAGAATAGAAAAGACATTGCTGGTGTCTTTACTGGTTTCCACCTAAGAAGCGAGAGCCCTCAATTATCCACCCAGTACTTTTAGCCACAACAAGCAATATTTTCAGTTCTACAGCATACAGGGTTTGTGGGGACCCTCGGCTGATGGTGTCCTCTCCCAGGGGCATACCCCTGGCTCTCCTAAAGGTGAGGAAAACATAGACTGTGGGTAACACCTAAACAACATCCTCCATGCCCAGGATAATTGCATCTCAGGTTGTTCTATTTATTGTCTACCCTCTGGTATAAAGGGCTGAAATTTCCAAATTTTCCAAGAGCCCAGGTCTGCAACTGGAATAGATATTAAGGCAATGAACCTGACCAATTTACCCCACAAATGAAGCCCTAAACATCTGTGTGTCTGTTGCCCAGAAGCCAGAATGGTGGGAACAGCGCTTCATTTACAGACTAACAGCCTTGAGTGTGTCCCACCCAGGAGTGTAAATCAGAACATCATCAGTAACACCAGAATTTAGCCAGGTGCTGGACTGCATCACAGTGATACCAATTCATAAATCAGGCAAATGCCTGGTTTGCAGCCAATGAGCCTGTCTTGATTGCCAGGGGTAAACATGTATAAAAGCCTCACTTACTTTGGATAAAAGTTGTGCACCCATGAGAGAAGAAGGTAAATATCCTTGTCTTCCAGATGAGACTCAGCATTTTTCTTTGCCTGGGAGGCAAAATAATTGTGGTAGAGTTCTGCATATATGCTGAACACATTAAACTCAGGAGGATAAAGCTGTTTAATGTACTTGGCAACCACTGTCAAATCTTCTTTCATTGTCTTTCCCATGTGCAGGAGGTTCTGGCCAACTTCAGAGAGGTTCTCAGTTCTAAGAGTATGGCTTGTGTCTTTCATTCGAGCCTCTACCGACTCCTTTACTGTGGCCATCCAAAGCTCTTTCCATTTTCTAGGTCTAAATTGCATATTTTGGTCAGGTGGATTCTCTGACATGTAATTCTGATCTTCTTTCTCCTGCTCTTTCAGAGCCTCCACTGCCTGCTGCAGCAGGTCGGGGTTTGTTTTCGCAAGCAGGACAGAATCTTTCAAGATGCTGAAGACTTTGTGCTTCAGAACTTCATAGACAGACTCGATGTCTTTCTGGCTGGTGTTCAGTCCCTCCTCACTTTTGCTACACAGGCTCTTCTCCAGGACAATCAGATGTTGAATGGCATCACAAAGTTTTTGCTCTCCAAGGAGATCCATGACTTGTTTGACTGGTGAAAAAAGAACAGCCTTTCTTTAACCAGAAGTGAAGATTTAGATTTCTGTTTTATACAAAATGATGGCTCTGGAATATTTTTTAGAAATGCTTATATTTCCAAAATGCTAGCTCTTGGGCTCCTTCATCATACAGAAAATCTGTTTATTTAAAGATCAGATTATTTCTAGCTTGCCTTTAGCTGGGGTAATGGAAATTTGAACACCCATCACCAGTGTGTTGCATATGGACAGCTATTCATGAGCCACCTATATTTTTTTCCAAAATTTAGCCTTGTGGAGATAGTTAGTTAGTTAGTTAGTTAGTTAGTTAGTTAGTGCTCATCCCCCTTCCCATTAATATGATCTCAAGTCAGAAGCATGGCTTTAGAAATAATGTAGATGGAAAGATGTAACTAAATAAGATGTGTTAAAGGAAATACCACATGGTTTTCCAGAAATAGATTTGGCACAACCTGACCTGTGAAACTGTTTGGGAGGACACATTTAGCAGGCAAGACAAATACAACTGAACTATCTTATCTGATAGTTCTGGTTCTTACAGCCAGTTACATGAGACAGTGCAACGTGGGAAATCATTAGTTAAAATGGAGAAGTTATATCCCAAAATAAGATTTGTTAGGTGTGTCACGTTTGCATGGAGGACCCGGGGTGGAGACAGCTTACATTATTCATGAAACTCATCTTACTTCATATTGTCTTTAAAGATTGTGGCACAAAAGCTGGGAGTGCCCTATTGGCATCTGCTGATTGCACAAAGTTCAGAAACATTATCAAAACTGAGGGCTCGGTGTATTTTACAGGAACAATGGGATAACTTAAATAGTAAATGGGCTGCAATTTAATGGCACAAAACACAAGATACAAATTCAATAGAAGAAAAGTTACTTAGCAACAAATAGGATTTTCTGCTGCAAGCTGAATGTGAATCAGCTCACAAGGGAGGAGGAAGAGAGATGCCTGGAAAATTAGTAAATCCTTACTGGCAGGTGATGGTGAACTTATCAGTTATGACCCCAGGATGCACTCAGTGAGGAATATCCAGCTGAGATAGGAAAATGGGAATGTATTGTACCGCACATTGGTGGTGTCTCAGTTGGAATATTTTCTGCAATTCTGGTTGCTTTAAAGTATCTGCTTGCTTTAAAAAAAAAAAAAATACACTGGGGGTGGGGCAATGCAGTGGTAAGAACAAAGGTACAAAAGGCCTGTTTTTAGCAGCAAATTCAAGGCCAAGAAGGAAAACCACCAGTTAGGGAAAACATCTGACACATGTAGAAAAAGATGCCAATTAGACAGGTAAGGGCTTGTCTGGAATTGAAATAATTTGTACCAAACCAATGAGACTTTGTAGGAGGAGATGGAGGAACAGAGCTGAGAGTTACACCTTGGTTTCTCACCCACCCGCAGCTCTCTGTGCCCCCATGAGAGGTAGAAATAAGTTTTGTTTTGGACAGAAAACCAGCAAACTGACAGTTCCTCAAGGACTGTGCCTTTGGTACCAAAGGAGTAGGACTTGAGGTCATGTCTCCCTCAGCCCAATTTTCCCCAGGCTTCTCGGAAAAGACACTTCAGCCACTACCAAATCGGTATTTTTGTTTTCCCTAGGGGACAATTCTCCATCTGATATAGCCCCTCTAGAGGTAACTATGGCCCATGGAAGTGTTCCAAGGAGGATGGAGGAGCACTTACCACTCGGTGGCTTGGTCTTTTTAACTTTTTTAAATGCACTTTTAAGTATTCCCTTTATTCCTTTGTTCCCCTTCTCAGGGATGTCCCCAGCAGAGATGCAACTCTCATTGCTCGTGATGGAAGAGGCACGTGAAGCTCTGCAGGCTGGTATTTCACTCATCTTCTCCTGGTCCCTGGACCAGATCTCATCTGCACAAGGTTCAGGACAGGCAGCGACTTGCTCAGCTACTGGTGCTGAAGTGTTTTCAAATGGCCCTTTTGCATCAATGCAACCCTCTGATCCACTGCGTATTCCAAAAGGACCACTTTGGAGAAAAGGTAACATTTTCAGCATTTTCCTTCTAGCCTGTAAATTTCAGAAAAAAAAAAAAGGATCAGATTATAACAGTTAGGAAGAAAAATACCATGGAGAAAGTGTGGCAAGGCATATGTGTGGGCAACATGGAGAGTGCTACAAGTCTGGTGTGAGCACAGCTCAGGACAGTTCTTGAGCAACACCATGCCAGGTAATGGAGAGAATGGAAGCAGCTCTCTGGTCTAACTTAGAGAAAATCAAAGAGCCATTTTACATTCAGATGTCCTGATTTGAGACCTTGAGCTTTTCAGGCTCTCCCATGGGATGCTGTGCGACTAAGGACATGAGCATGGATGGTGTACATGAATGATGTGGGTGGGACAAGTGTCTTGTGCCTATTCAAAGCAACCACAAAACTCTCATACTCTTATATGGCATAGGGATTAACTCACACCTTCCTCAGGGCCTTTTTTTTCTGATCTGTGCTCAGGGTAAGTGGGAACAAGGCATGAGGATCAGAGTAGTTTAGCCTTGTTTGAACAGACATGATCCTGCCAGAGTCCTGCTTTACCACCAACACTCCTACACTACAAATAATTAACAAAAGAAATTTGTGACTGTTACAACTTCTTTTCAGAATTCCTGTTTATAATTATGTTCCTCATGTCTTGGGGTGACTGTGCTGTTGTATCCCCTACCACTGCTCTATCCCCAGACATGATTCCTGAGCCTTTCTATGCCTTTAAAACTGGATGCAGGAGACAGAGGAAAAAAAACTGAGCGAACTTTTCAAAACAGTTTGTGCTTCAAGGACACAGAGATTAGCTACTTCTGCGGCGGGCAGGGGAAGCACTTCTTCTGGCTTTTCGGTCAGTTTCTTCAGCTCTGTTTCTTCGGAGAGGGACGGAGAGTTGAGGTTTTTTTCCTCTTGGGACTTCGTTTTTTCCCTTCTTCTCTTCTGGACTTGTTTGGAACACCAGAACATCAGAACCCCACTGGGGGACCTTCCACCAGCCTGGGAGGAGGCCCCCCCACGCCGACCCAGCTCCGAGGAGGAGGAGAGAGACCGCACCCACAGAAGGAATCTAAAATCTTTCAGGTTTTCTCTCCAGAGCGAGAGATTTTATTATTTAGCATTATTATTATTCTTTTCCTGTGTGTTTGTTAAATAAATAGTTTTTATTTTCTCCTTCACTTTCCCCCAAGGAAAATTTGTTTTTCCCGAACCCGGTTGGGGGGAGGGGTGGTTGTTGCATGCCTTCCTTTGAGGAGACGTTCCTTTTGGACGTTTCCCTGAATTTGGCCTAAACCACCACACCTCTATAATTCAATATTTTGCTAAATATTTCTTTGCATAACTGTAACCATTTGTATAGTGATTAAATTATGCAATTATTGCAAATAAATAAAGTGACTCATAGTTTCCAATCCTTATTCTAGTAACACTTTATTTAAAGTGACTCTCTAGGAGACCAAAGCACATCTGTAGGAAGATCTCTCAGTCAGTTTTGGTTCACTTCTACTGAGTAATGGCAGAAAAATTAGACTTTAGACAAAGGAAGAATTTGGCTTCAGTTATAAGGTCACAATATGGTGATCTTCAAATACCCTTGTGAAGTGTACACTGTTATGTGTCATGCTAACACAAAACATGATACTTATTTCTGGGCAAACTCATTGGAAGATTGTGGCTTTTAATTTTAATTGTGTTTCCTCCTGCTGGCTCCTGGCAGCTTGGAGAGCTTTGAAGCATCAAGGTAGTGGCAGCAGCCGAGTGGTACAGAGAGCAGTCAGAGCCTGGCTTTGCTGAGAGCTTTCCTTCTCCCTGCTTTGGATGCCAGGCCATGTTCAGGATTAGTAATGCTACTACTTTTTAAACACAACAAAGATGAAAACTCATTTGGGAAGGAGTTCTGCTTGCATGAGCAAGCAAAGGGGGCCTGAGCACCAGAGCTCAGCTGACAGGAGTTACAGAATAGTCTGAGCTGGAAAGGACCCACAAGGATCACCAATTCCAGCTCTGAAGTGAATGGCCCATACAGGGACTGAACCCACAACCAAGGCATTATTAGCACCATGCTCGAAACAACTGAGCTACCCCCAGGTTAGCCAGCAGCTGTGCCATGGCTGAATCTGTGCACCTACACCTTTCCCCAGCACATGAACTGAGGAGGGAAGGGGGAAGGAAATCCCCTGTAGTTCACTCCAGCTGCCCTAGTGAGGATGCCCCACTAGAATCCTGAAAGCGGAGGAAAAGAGCTCCTTTTTTTTACATTTCCACTACAAAAAAAAACCCCAAAAAACAACCACAAAACTACCAAACAACCAACCAAACAAAATCACAGTGACAGGCATGCTCTGTAAGTCATTTGGACTTTCTTAATTTTTGTAGGGCTCTTTTCCTAACCTGCATTTCCCAATACAACACTCTGTTTAGATTAATTCTGCCAAATCCCTTCCTTCCTGTTTGTTCAAGCACAGACTCAGACTCAGCTGAGTCCTTTCTCTCTCTCCTATTACTTCAAACAAAGCATTATTGGGTTTTTTTGGTTTGTTTGTTTGGGAAAGTACTTTGGGAAAGTACTTTGGGAAAGTACCTCTCCCTTTCCCAAAGGCTAAGGTCTTTCATTTTGATGAATGATGATCACAAAGGTGGACTTCAAACAGTTTGGGTTCTTCTTCAATGCCAAGATGACTGCAATGTATCTTTGAAAAGCATCAAAGTGACACTACACATACAAGAGTCCATAAGGGAATGATTAAGCTGGTTAAAAGCTGAGTTTTTAATATCTGTCAGAACTTTGTCCTGGTAGTGCTCAAAAAGAGTCACCCTCAAGCACCTAGGTAAGGCTGTCGATGCAATAGCTGCCATGCTGTCTCACATTTGGCCAGCTTGAACTCTTGCCCAGAGATTATCATGTGCCACTGCTGGTTGGCCTGTGTTTGTATCTGCAGCAGGAAATAGCAGTAAACCCCAGCTCCCACTTTTGCCTTGAAATGCAGCCCCAGTCTTAAAGTCAAGGGGTACCAAACACTCCCCATCCATCTCTTCTCTTTATTGTTAGATAGCCAAGCTCTTACTGTAAGAAATGCCTGTAAGAAACTTTCTTATATAAAAAAATGCCAACATTTTCTGCAAGAAACACTCAGCTAAAAGGAGGTGGTACTGGTTACATCTGGGAGCACAGGCAGGAGATGCTGTGCTAGCACTGCACCTCCTGTCTCCGTCAGCATGTGTTCCTGCCCAATGCAGCAGACAGGACATGCCAGGAGCTTGGCTCTGACTTGGATACCCAAAGGCTGCTCCTGTATGCCTGTGCTCTTCTCACAAATCAAAGCTTGCTAAAACTCCAGCAGGCTCCTTATTTTTTTAGCAGGACAAATGCCAAATCATTTCCCAGGCACAGAACTCCAATTCAAGTCTTGGGAAATGTAATAATTTGAGGTCAAGAGTTGATGTTGTTCCCAACTCAGTATTATTACTAATTTACTGTTATCATCGTCATCCTCATTATTGTTGTGTGGCAATATGGTTTGCACCAGGGGAGCCTTTAGCTCCAATTATTTTTGACACAGTATATTCAGCTTCTGGTTTCCAACCAGAAGAGCAGCACAGCTCACAGAGCATCCTCTGCCATCCTGTCCAGAGGCCCTGCAGCACTGGGACTGTGGTGCTGTGACTGCTGGCGTAGCTGTAGTGGGATACAGCGAGCTCTCTGCTGATCACAGCACCTGCCTCCAAGCTGGAGCTTTTCTGGGGTGGGCAGCAAGGGCAAGGGAAACACTTGGAGCAGAGTCAAGACACAGAAGGACCCAGCCCGGACTCTGAATACAGTGGCTTCCCATTTTCTCCTTTTCTTCCTCAAAGGAAACAGCTTTCAGGCAGAATGAGCTCACTGGTGAGGGGCAGCTCACGGTGTGCCAGAGAGAACTCAGGGGAAGAGATTTATTAACTACCGCTATTCTGAAGTTTTTTGCTGAGTTTTTTCTTGAATTCTTTTTCCTGAGCTGCTGCCAGTATTAACAAGCATTTGTTTGGATTTTTGGTCCTCTCCAGCCTGCTGACATCCTAGGTCATGAGGATTTATATCTTGTTTTAGTGGAAATCTCCCACTCTCCCACAGCCTCTCAGAAATCCAGAGTTATCTAGCAAAGTTCATTCTCTGTATTTGCATCAGCCATGTCTCTCCCCATCCATTCCCTGTGGAAAAGTGGTTATTCCTGCCCACACAAGACAATTGCACTGGGCCAAGCCATCTCTGAAGCAGTAGAGCGGTGCAGACAGTCCGAGTTTAGTGTACCTCAGACCATGTGGTGACACCTAAATAAACTGCTAATTCATCAAAGCAAAGAGTCCACAGAGATGCCAGACCCAATCTTTGCAAGTTGGGAGCCGTCCTAGGAGGTGGGGGTTTTTCCCCCTTCAATTTTTCTTACCTGGGTTAAGTACTGAATGGAGGCACCATGAAGCTGGGGGCTCCCACTTGGCTCTGCCTGGGAAATCACAGTCCATAGAAGAGCTGGGCCACCCAGAGCCCCACCTTGACCCTTTACAGGGCTGCTCACATCTACAGTCCTGTCTGCAGACCCCTGTGAGACACCCACCACCCCATGTGGTCCAGCAGCATCAGGATGGTGGCCAAGCTCTGCTCCTAATAGGGAGCAGAGGGAAAACAAAACTTGTCTCCAGTAAGAAGCCAAGGCAGGAGCAGAACCTCCTCAGAGGACTCAATCCATGTGCCTCAGCATCACCAGGCACCCCTACAGGGCTGGGGGTGATGGGGAACCCAATGGACTCAGGGGAATGGCAGTGGCAGAGCAGGTAGAGGACCCCAGGGCATCCCACCTGGCACGAGACAGATGCTCTAAACCAGTGTTAAACCATGTGTAGATAGAGCTGTGCAGTGCATCAGTCATTTCCAAATGAGAATTTGATTTCCCTAAATTACTGACACACACCTGAAAACTGTCCTGTAAACCAGCATCTCCTGTTGTTAGTGAGAATTTTTCAAACTGAGAAAGAGAAAATTATATATATACACTGTTATTGGAAAAAAGCAGAGAGAATGCACTGTAATACCCTCCTTTTTTTCTTCTTGCTTCAAATCTGAGCAGCATAATTTTGAACTGTTGCTGCTCAAAGAAAAAACAGCTGCTGCTGTCTAGAGTTTTGTTTTCATAATATGGTTCGAAAGCCAAATCCTTCTTTAAGGCCTGGAGTTTGCAAAGTTCACTGCTAGAGCTAACAGTGACTGAGTAGATAAACAAATTCCCTGGGAGCTTCTCTCGGCACTTTCAAACTCTTTGGCTTTCCAGGCATCTTTTTATAGAGAGGGTGAATGAAGCAAACCCAAACCTGAGCTCTCTGCTCTCTTGTGATTTGCTCTATCAGAACTGGAAAGCCTCAAAGTCCCTTGGTGAGGGCAGGCAGCTGATACTTTGGAGAATGAGTTTTTCGTCAGGTTTTCTGCTCTGAACTTGGGTGTGATGGCGAGGGACCACGGCTTCTAGATCAGCCATATGCTCCAGTCACAGAAAGTCTCTTCCTTACTTTGCAGCAGCCTCAAAAAGAAATCCTACTTTAAACACACCAAGGATCCAAAGCCTGGGGTTGAACTTTTCAATTTGTGCTGAGGAGCTGATGCAGTGGATATGGGGTTGCTGCACAAGCATAGAAAGGAATTTCTACAGGCTTTTCAGTGCTCTGGGAAAAAGCAAGTCCTAGGGGCTGTGGGACTTCTCTGACTAAAAGCAGTTGCAAAAGGGCAAGCATGGCAATGCAGAAATGTGCCAGCCCAGCACAGGGACCCTGGCAGGGTGCAAGTCACAGGGGCTGCCTGGGGCCATCCAGGGTCCAGGCTCTGAAATGGTGTTTCGGAGTGTAGCCAAACTGAGTGAATCATAATCCAATTGCTTTCCTGTGGTGTGGGGGAAAACCACTTCCTTTGAATAGAGACAAAGAGGAGAGAGCAGAAGTGCCACGCTGGATCCAGAACACAGTGCCAGATCTGGGTTCAAGATGCTTTGGTGCCCAAGACCTACATCTGCATTTTGGGAAAGGTGTTGGAAGGCAGAGGGGTAGGAAGGGGGGACAGTTTACAGTAAGTCAGTGCTTGAGCCTGCGCCCTGAAATTCTGGGATAAAGCAGCAGAAATCAGACCCAGCTGTCACAATGGAATTGCCAGGCACAGATCCTTGCGGTGCGCAGCCCTGGGATATGCCCGGAGCTGCTGTCCTTCTGCCAGCGGTCCGATTTATTCCCCACTCTGATAATTACAAGGTGGGGCTGAAACCTGTCCCCATGCCCGGCAACCCACCCTTCAGCATCTGCCACTCGTTCCCCACTCTCGGACCCAGCAGAGAGCCCCCGAGCTCCCCGGCAAGTGAGCCGGGAGCGGGGCAGCGGCTCGGGAGAAGCGGGAGAGACGCCGGCCCGCGGGGGAAGGGGAAAGACCCGAGCTCCGGGCGGGCGGCACGGAGCACTGACGGACGGACTTACTCTGCGGCGTCCGGGCGGCGGGGCTGGATGCGGGACAGCGGCGCTGCCACCGGCACTGTCACCGGCGCTGGCACTGCCACCGGCACTGTCACTGTCACCGGCGCTGTCAGAGGGTCTGGGGCCGGGGCGGGGGCAGCCCGGCTATAAGAGGAGGAGGGCGGGGGCGGGACCCGGTGCTGGGAAACTCCAGTTGCACCTCCCCGCGAACGAAGGGAACCGAGAAATCCCTTCCCGCGTGGAAGGTGGCCGGCAGCGGGGTGCCTGGCCCCGAGGGTCGGTCCGTGCAGAGGAGCTGAGCCCCGGCGCCGGTGAATGCGGCACCCTGGGCTCACTGCCCGAGGGCTTGGCTGTGGGATGCGTCTCACTGCAAGCCTTGGAAACCCACCGTCAGGGATAGAGCAGGTGCCTCCAAAAATGCCATGTTCTGCACCTGGAGTGGTCATCTCTGGGTGTGCAAACAGCCTGGGGAATGAGGAAAGGGACCTGAGGCTCTTGGTCGACAGCAAGCTGAACGTGAGCCAGCAGTGCCCTGGCAGCCAGGAGGGCCAGTGGTGTCCTGAGGGGCATCAGGCACAGCATCGCCAGCCGGGCAAGGGAGGGGATTGTCCCGCTCTGCTCTGCACTGGGGCGGCCTCACCTGGAGTGCTGGGGGCAGTTTTGGGTGCCACAGTATAGGAAAGACATAAAGCTATTAGAGAGTGTCCAAAAGAGGGCAAAGATGGTGAAGGGTCGGGAGGGGAAGCCATACGAGGAGCAATTGAGGTCATGACTTGTTTGGCCTGGAGAAGAGGAGACTTGAGGAGACCTCATCACAGCCTACAGCCTCCTCACAAAGGGAAGAGATGAGGCAGGCACTGCTCTTTTCTCGCTGGTCACCAGGGAGACCCAAGGGAATGGCCTGAAGCTGTGTCAGGGGAGGTTTAGGTGGGATATTAGGAAAAGGTTCTTCACCCAGGGGGTGGTTGGGCAATAGTACAGGCTCCCCAGGGAAGTGGTCATGGCATCAAGCCTGCCAGAGTTCAAGAAGCATTTGGACAATGCTCTCAGACACATGGTGTAACTTTGAGGTTGTCCAGTGCAGAAACAGGTGCTGGACTTCATGATCCCTGTAGATCCCTTCCAGCTCAGGATATTATTCCATGATTCTTGAAAGAGTTGCTTTCTGAGCAGGGCATTGCCCCCAGCAGGCTGTCAGGGGTGAGGTGCATGCCTGAAAGCACAGCTGGCTGTATCTGGGTCCTGCATTGTTCCTTCCCAGAGCACTCCCAGGAGACATCAGTACCATCCAGCACCTTCTCCCTGCCTAGGGACTGGGAGAGACAGGCTTCCTTCCTTACCCCAAAGCTTCTGAAACTCTGTGTTCTACTCATGGGTGGGACACCTTCTTGAGCCTTTCAGTACTTGAAGGGGGCCTGTAAGAAAGATGGGGACAAAGGTTTAAGCAGGGCCTGTTGCAACAGGACAAGGGGTAATGGTTTGGAACTGAAGAAGGGTCGATTTAATTATAGATAAGAAAAACATTTTATGATGAGGGTGGTAAAACACTGGAACAGGTTACCCAGAGAGGTGAGAGTTGCTCCCTCCCTGGATACATCCAAGGTCAAGTTGGACAGGATTCTGAGCAACCTGATGTAGTTGAAGATGTCCCTGCTCATTGCAGGGGCATTGGACTAGATGACCTTTAAAGGTCTCTTCCAACCCAAACTATTCTATGATTTGTTTTCCCGATTTCTGTTCCTGATTTCTAGGCACTGGCATCCCTGGCCATGGAATGTGGTGTGGTGAGCCTTTTACCTGGGGAAGCACCAGGTGTGCTGCCACAGCAGGGGCTGGCTGGAGGACAGCCAGGGGATGCCTGGGTGACAGCAGTGGCTGTGGGGGGCCTTTGCAGAGGGTCTGTGAGGGGTGTGCCATCCCTTGCTTGGATAGCCGCAATGGGAAGCATCTTCTGCACACATCTGGATGAGATCTGGGTTAAAGCAGTTGCCCTGCAGGCAGAAAATCAAATTACTGTGGTCCTGCAGAGCCTACCTCTTCCCCCTTTCCTGGGAAGCTGATGTGTGGCAGGGAGTGGGGCAGGTAGAAAGTCCAAGTGCCTGGTTACTGTGCTTGGGACAACTTCTGTTTTACATCTGATAGCTTTGGTCTAATGCAAAATGTAAAAAAAAAAGGTCCAGAGATTTAAAGCTGAGTGTGAACTGTGAGCTTTGCTGGTACTGCTGATGCCCACACTCAGCACCTGTGTGGCTGCACAACTTTTGGAGGGGCTATGCATCTATGCAGGTCCTGTGTGGGGACATCCCCCAGCAGCAGACATGGTCTGGGGCCATGGTTTGTGCTAGAAGGAGGTGCCCAGCTGAGCTGGCACAGTGCTGGAAAACAGATGCTTCTCCTGGTCTGTGCTTTTTGGCAGGCATCCTATCTGCTGGCACTGCCACTTTCCTCTCTGGAACTCTTTTCCCAAGGAGTCTATGGTAGCACGGAAAAACGTCACCCGCAGCAATGTCTGCCAAAACAGGAAGCAGAAGCAGAGGGGCCGCCCTGATGGGCAAACCCAGGATCTCCGGTCTCTGGAAAACACTGATGCACGTCATGCCAGCCTCTGGCTGTGCTGGGTGGAGGGTTCCCTTCTGGGACTGCCCCAGGGTTGGGTCCCCTTGCTGCGTGACAACCAGTGACCAGAAATAACCATGGGCATGTGATGGAAATGCTGGGTGCCACATGAGTCTGAAAATCATTGGAAACAGTGCAAGATTTGGCCCTGGAGTGCAGAAACTCCCTCTGCATTTCATCACCTCCTCCAATGCCATTGTGGAAGGGAGCGGAGACAAGGTTTGAAATCTGCAGGTAGAGCTGGTTTGGGGACAGTGCAGTGCAGCTGGAAGTGATCTTGATGCTGCATCCAATGACCTTTTTATGCAGGAGGTGAAGGGATATGGCTCCTGGGAGGGACCAGGGTGGCTGGTGTGGTCCAAGGGTTACACACACACACAGACACACACACAGAGATCAGGGCATGGGTGGGAAGGCAGTGTTTGTGATTGTCTGAAGGCAGAGGATGCTGTTGTGGATGCAGGGGGGAACCTGGGACTGGTTCCTCACATCCCCAATTATGTGATCCCTGAAGGGTGCAGGGGTGTCTGTCACAGATGTGCTGGGAATCTGCATTGGGAAGTGGCTCAGTTACACATCTCAGACCCACTGAAACCTCTCTTTAAATATTCAGGGGGTCTTTGCACTTGGCTCAGACAAATGTCTTATCCCCAGCTTAGCACTGGGGGCCCTGACTGTGGGCGACTTTTGCAGCTAGGGATGGGGAAAGTCCAAGGGAGTCTGATGCTCAGCTGGTGTTAGCAAATGTAGCTGCAGATCTGTGGGTATCCTGGGTTGTTTTCTTGGATAAATGTTTGATTGGAATGAGGTATGTGTGATCCAAATTAGATTCATGTAGTGGGATCTGTTGCTGGGCCTCATCTTTATCTGTTCTAAGTTAACTTCAGTGGGGTCAGGTCATTTCTGCCAGCAGAGAGGGGAACAAGAAGCATCTTGTAATTGGGTCTTAAATTAAAAACCCAGAGCTTAGGTGTCATCCTCCAGGTGCCCATGTTTACCCAAACCAAATGTATCAGAGCACTTTGACCTCCTGCTGATACACCAGCCTGACATTGCGTGTCTACATAGCCTGATTCCTGAGACAGGTGTCTTGTACCTACTTAAACTGGGTAGTGGGTAACCACATTAAACCAGGCTGCACATCTTCCAGTGCTGCACAGGAATTCTTCTGTGCTCTGTAACTACTCAGTGCACTGCATGGGACTGCACTGATACTCTGTGTTTATAGTTTATGCTATCTAAGAAGTTAACTGAAGTCTGCAATCCCTGGAATCCAGAGGTTTACATCTGACTTCTCTAATACATGGGATATATTTCTCACCTGAAACTTAAAAGCAAGATGTACTTCAGAGATTTGTAAATTTATTTTGCAGCTGCTTCCTTAAATTTGAACAGTGACTTGCATGGGATTGTTTCCCCCTTCTCTATTGAGCATCAAAGTCAATCTCTTTGCCAGTCCTAATATCCAAATTTTGCTGAGCAGGAGCCTGAAAATGGGATGTGTCTCTACTAGAAAAAGTTGTAAATTCTTTGCATGAGACAGTGAAAGATTTACCTGTAAAAATGAAGCATTTATGTCAACATTTATATCAACAAGAAGCATTTATAAAGAAATTATTTTTGAAGTGTGGTTTTATTTTCCTCTTTCAGGATGCTGAAAAGTTGTTATCCTCATTGCCAGCTAAAGGTGTGTCAAGAAGCAGACTGTCATGAGGGTAAAGATGTTCTTCCTGGAGTCTATTAATTCTATATGCTTATTCATTGAATGGTATTTGAGATTTCTGTTCAAACTTGTTTTCATTACCTTTATTACCAGACAGGGAAGACAGTAATTTTCCTGTGGGATTTTCTATGAGCTGAGCTCATTTGTACTAAGCAATTCCAGCTGTGCACGTTTCAGAGTAGAAAAGCAGCAGGTCTGGGTGCAGGTGGCTGGCAGCAGCTTTCTGAGTAAGCAGGCACTCCCTGCCATCTTCTGCTGGGAATATGGGGCTATCTGCTGGAGCTGGTGAGGCACACAAGCCCAAGTAGAGGTGCCTGAATTGGTGCTTGAGAGAGTCAGAAAATACTCCCAGTGTGGGGTTGGACTGGAAAACCAGGGTCAGGTAATATCCAGCAGCTTTTCCATGTGGGATGGGGTGTGCAGCAGCCTGGGGTGGGGAACAGGGAAGGATGTCTCTAGGGTGGCTGACCTCCCTGCAGTGCTGGGGGAGGCATGTGGCGGGGATTGCATGTGCTGTGACCTGATTGCATGTGCTTGTAGCTGATTGCATTTCATCCTCCTGTGCTGGGAAATAGCTCTTTTACTTCTGTTCACTGTGAGATAATTTTATAGAAGCGGGGGCATGTGCAAAAAGGGGTAGCAGAAGAAGATTTGGGGCTCTCATTAAAATGTGAGGTAAAAGACCAAGAGATCACACCTACCACATTTGTCTGGCTCTTTCCAAAGCTTTATAAGGTTTGAGGTCAGCAAAAGGAATGAAAGTTTGGGTTCTGAAGGCTGGCTCAGCTCTGTAGGCTAGAGCAATGTCAGCTGGGTCATGACAGGGCCCAGTTCCTCTCTCTGAGTGCAGGGGCATGACAGGTCAGTAGGCTGTGGAGGAACTTGCTGTCTCCAAGGGCACTGTCACTGCTCAGCAGCTGGGGCAGAGCAGCCAGTAAGTGGTTGGAGGTCTAGAGGAGATGGATCCAGCTCTCAAGACTAGTGTGCATTTTTACTCTGATTACTCGTGTCAGCTTGCAACAAAGCTCTTCCAACTGATTGAGTTGTCTTCCTCTCCCCTATTCATGATGACTACGAGTAATAAAAGCAGGATTTCTTTTATTGCAGGATCAGCAACTAGGCTTAGAAGAGTTATGTGTACATAGCCAAATATTAGCCTTATAGCATAGGAGCAGGGTAGTGGTGAGGGACAGGAGCAGGGCCTGGGCAATGGGGCTTCTGAGTTCACCAGCAGATTGCGTCACACGGTGCTTACCACTGAGGGAGAAGTTTCCTTGACGGGCCATGCCCTGTGTAAGAGACAGAACCAAGTGGTGGTGGGCGAAGATTGGATACCCAGGACTTCTCCTCCCAGACAACAGCAGAAATCACTAGGATGAAGTTTTGCTTTCTCTTTCAGTTTCTGTATGTGTCAGTGAAGTGAGAACCTCCTAGACAGCAGCTAACTGGACTTCTTCTAGATGCTCTAGGGCCCACAAGTGAATGGCGAGTACTTCTGGGATGCAGGTCTGAAACCTTTCTGTCTGAAGGGATTGTTGTTTTTAGCCAGTCTGAGACACCTGTTAGACTACAGGATATAACCTCTCATTTTTCTTCTTATTTCATGAACTATTTCCCTGCCCCAACTTTGTTTTCATTTGTGATTCACAACCCTTGGTAATTATGCATGGGTTAAGTTATATGGTTTTAAGTACAACATCATTTGGCATTCAAAATTACACGGAAGCACACCAAGGGACAGATGTCTGCTGTCTTTGAAGCCTGCTTGTGGCTTCAAAGAATTCCATGTGCAGGTTATGTTTTGTGGTAGGTGGGGAGCAGATTTTTCACTCACATCTATGGAAGCTCAGTCTAAGGTTAAAGGGAACCATCAATTTGGCCAATTCTAGTATTATCTTACTGCTTGAAAGCAACATGTAAACCCAAGATCTTAAAACCAAACAATATGGAGTATTTTTTTAAGTATTAAAGCACTTACCTAACCTAATGTTCTCAGATCCAAAAAGTTTCCTTCCTTCTGCAAAATACTTTGTCCTTTCCAACATGGACCCTGGTGCCACAGGTAGAAGCCTGCCCTTGTGCTGAGAAGATTGATCTGCTCATGATTTTTTGAACCCAGGTGTGAAAGCCAAGCAGAACCATGTTCAGCAGAAATACCCATGGCAGCAGTTTATCTTCATTCTCTTGTTATTGTTCTCCCTCTGTTGTCTTCCTCTCCAAGTGGTGAAAACACATTTTTTTGTAGGCTGGTTTGAAGGAGGTTGATGTTGGAGGTCTGACCTGCAGCAAAGCTGTGATTAGGTAGCTTCAACAGTGTGAACGCTTCTTGGGAACTTTGCTACCAGTGGTACCAGCCTCACATGATGATAGTTTTGTGTTCCTCTCTGGTCGTATCTGGACCAAGCTAACCACAGAGAGCTCTCCTGATTTTGGTTTCTTTGGGCATTAGAGATACTACGTGTCTGAGTAATGAGCCAGTAGTTCAAACCTGACAGCAATGTCCTAAATTTTCATCAAAGGAAGGACTTGTATTCAAGCATGGTCTGCATCCCTGTCTTGGTATTTTTACTTGAGTGGTGGTTGTGGCTGAGGCTGATGACACCTTTGCTGTGATATTCTGGTGGAGGAGGCATCTGTCCCTGAGGCTGCCCTGGCACCCTCCCCTGGCACTTGAGCGAGGGAGGTGTGCATTTCTGTGGTTGCTCTGACATGGAGAGGGAGGAGGGATTCATGTCAGAGATTTCTGGCGGGGGGGCAGCTGTCCCTGACATGCTCACAGTAGGCAGGAGACATGTGCAGGAAGGGAAGTCCCCTTGACCGGACAGCCCTGGCGGCCAGCTGTGCCCAGCTTGCTATCCCTGGACCTTCAGCCAGGCATCTTCATAGCCTGGGAAAAAGTCACCCTCCCCCATGGATTGAAGGGAGTGATTTTATCCCTGTGTTTGATGCTACTTGCAGTCTGATGGGCATCCTCCACATCTGGCATATGATGACTTGGGGAGGAAAAACAGGTGCTGAGGGAAGGGTGTAGCTTTTTCCTTTTCACCTGAAGGAAACCAGAAGTGTTTTTCCTGGTGTGGAAGTCCAGTCATCTCAGCACAACTCACCCCAGAGGAGTGGGAACTCACACTTCTCGCTATCCCACTCATGTTGGGAAATGGAGGGCAAGTTGTGGGGTCACAGCACTGGGCTTGGGGTTCAGAGCAGATCTGGAAGAGCTCTTGGCTGGGGCCATTGTGGGGGATTCACAGCTGCCTGTAGCACAGATGTTCTGAAAAACATGGCTGCTTTGAAGCCAGTTCAGGGATCCTCTGACAGAAGAGCACCGTTATTTTTAGCACCCCATTTTTAAAGTACTCCAGCATCCTGTAGTCCTTAATACCAGCTTACTCTTGTTTCTTTTTATGACACTGCTTGTCTTTTTACAGCTTCCTAACACCTTTGAGGTTCAGCATGAAGACACAGGGGCCCGCTCTCTGTGAAGCCAGACAAATGTGCGTGTGTGCTTCCAAGATGCAAGTTGCTTTTCTTGCAGTGCCCCTGCATTAAATAGGGGTCTCTAAGTTGGGGACAGTTTTTACTTGTATGCCCTCAGAGGTTGGCACAGCCAGGTCCTGAGGGAAGGCAAATGGGAACTGCCTGAGCAGTCAAAGCTACAAGAAGTGGTGCAAGGAGCCACATCCCAAGCAGCATCAGACATTTGTGCTCTCTGCAAGTGGCCATGTGCTCCAGATGTGATAGCACAGCTGTGCTGCGCAGCACAGGGCTGGGTGTCCTGACAGACCTGCTCTGTCAGCTGAGCCCTGGAACTGCCAAAACCACCCTGTGGCAGCAGCTCCTGTGGTGTGGGAGGAATGTGCTCATCTATATTTAAGAGCTGGGGCTGGGCCATGCCTGTCCTCACCAGTGCTCAGCTGGTGGATCCTCTCCAGTCACCCACGGCTGTGCCCAGGCTGGCACAGGGCTTGTGTGCAAGGGATGAAGGGCCTAATTTTAGATCAGGGAATGAAACACTGGAAAGGTCACTGGATGGGATCAAATCCCAACTGGCCCTCATGATGGCAGCAGCATCGTGTTTAGGCCTGGTGGAACTAGTCATGACCTCTTTTCACTGCAGTTGTTTTACCCCAGGTACCTTCCCTGCCCCAGGGCTCTCTTTCTTGGGGAATCTCTTTTTGCGCAGCAGGAAAGGCTGTCCATAAACTCCCCATCACAGGGTGGTGGAAAGTACCCGGGAAACTGCAAAAGCAGTACTTCTCTTTGAGGTCTTCAGAGACACCAACAAGTTCTTCTGTTTTGAATTTCCTTGTGGGTCCTCAAGGTTTGCCCCTTCCTTTTCCCAGCCTCTCTCCTGTGGCATTATGTTCATGTGCCCAAGCAAACTTGGGCTTAATGAGTGGCAGAGAGGGAAGTTTCCAGGGGAAATCCAAGCAGCCATGAGCACAGCCTGTGTTTCAAGCCCTCTGACTCAGTAAGGAGCTCATTGCGGATCTTTCACTGTTGAAATCAACAGCGTTGTTGCTGCCAAATTTACTGGCAGTAGAATACAGCCCTTCGTTTCTTTGTAAATAGGGGCATATTTCCGAATGAGATTTATAGTTCTCCCGAGGACTGAAATTCCCACTGATCTTGCAATGAAATGCTCCTTTTCTCAAAAAACATCTCGGGAATCTTTTTGGATCTTCAGGACAATAACCTTTTCTTTTACCTCGCCTGTCTTGGCACAGCTTGCACTATAGGGTTGGGTAAGGTGCTTTGTACATATTTGTTCTCCTGGGATTTTTCCAGTAGCACAGTGGCCAGACATGGATCCTTCCTAAACCACTTCCTAAATGCATGGGGTTGTCATAATTATTTTGAACATCACCTTCAGAGGAAAGAGGAAAATATCTAAAGTAAATATGAGTGCTGGATATGAAACCCAGTGCTGCAATGTCTATGTGAAGTCAATAATTTGGATGCAGTATGTAAAGATAAGCTCCGTGCGTGTGTTTTGAACTGCTTCAGGCTTCTCTCCACCTGCATCAGGAAGAAGCTGCTTCACTCATAAGAGGTTGAAAGGGCAGTTATATATATGTATTTTTAACTGGGGAAAATAATATTCCTTTGAGGGTTCTGCTTGGTACACCCCATGCAAGCATTTTCCCAGAAATACAGCTGGAACAGCAACAATGCAATTCATTTTTCTTGCTGTGACTAAAACAATGGCATCTAAATCCATACACCAAGGCTGAAGGTCGACTGATTGTGGAGACACAGCAGTTCTTGTTTGCAATGGATTGTGAATAATTTTGGGAAACAGAATAATATTGCTGTGAGTTGTCATGCCTGTCTGCAGGCAGATTTTTAACTCAAGATTTTCTCCTGCTTTGAATGTTTAATAGAACAAAATTAGACATCCATTCAGGTATTCCTGCCCTGTTGCAAGGCAAAGAAATATTCTGTTTTTTCAATTAATTCACTTAGGAGACACAACCTTGAGCTGTCTTAGTATTTAATCACAAAATGCAAAAGGCATTTTGGTGGAAATGAGAAATCCCAGACCCGAGGTTTCAGGGCAAAAGCAGAGGAAATGATGTGTTCAGGTTCAGCCTCCTCCCTGCAGGCAGTGCTGAAATGTCACATGTGTAATTCCATTTGGTGCTTCCAAATAACAGCTCCTTCCTGAGCTTGCTGGGAGAACATCTTACCACAGGCAAATCTAGCCTGGCCTTCGGGCTGTTGTTTTTGTCCACGCCTGCTCGCAGACAGCGCTCCCGTCATCCCGGGGAGCGCTCTTTGTTTCAGGGGGTGACTAACAGCTGCTTAGCAAGGCACAGTGTGGATTCAGCCTTGAGATCAGAGGGAAAGAGGCACCGTGGGCTTTTGCTGGTGCTTTGGAGGCTCAAGGCCTGTTTGTTTAAAGAGCTCTCAAGATGAAAGCATGACCAGTTCATTCCTGCGCTGTAGCTGGGACTATGAGGGGAAGATGACGGTCCACGAGTGCATGACGTGCTTTTGGAGACAAAAGCCACCAGACTTCTGGCCTTGTGCCTCTTCATGAATCCCTGATGATTAATTCCATGATTGCCTCTTATCCACTCAACGAGCTTCTATTCATAGTATGGTTCTTTCGGGAAATATTTTTTTCCCAAGTTTTGGACAGAAGTATTGAAAAGTTGTGAGCTCCCTTGCTCAGGAAATTATCCCCAGCACTTTGTGCCTTGCTCAAGGTGCTGGACTTCTGTGATGAGTTTGATTTTGCCCTTCATTTCAGTTCTGGGATTACTCATGATGTGCTTCACCAGGAAGTGCTGTTGGGTATGAGCCACCTGGTCTAGTGGAAGGTGTCCCCGTTGATGGCAGGTGGGTTGGAATGAGTTGATCTTTGGCATCCCTTCCAATCCTAACCATTCCGTGATTCTGTAAAAGCCCCTGATGGCAGGGATGACACGCTGTCCTCAGCAGCCCAGCCCTGTCAGCACTAGTGGTGGTTTTGCTGCTAACTTCGATCTGCTTACTGCGGTAGAAGCTTCTCTATGCCTGACCCCCACAGAAAATGGAGAGGAGCACATTCCTTCCCTTTTGCAATCATTTTTTAACCAGCTGAAAGACAATTATCACATCTGTGCTCTCTGCCTCCCCTGGAAGTACTTCCTTCATCCATAGACAGAAAAAAGTTGAAGGCCCTGCTCTGCACTGACCAGTATTAAGCAAAGCTCTCTTTCTCCATGGACGCACTTGTGAAATCATTCCTGTTTTCTGGGCTTTCTTCTGATTCTCAGCCTCTTTCCCAGCTGCACAATTTCATGCCTGGCCGAACATAAACTATACCTGGTCAGACGTCTTGGGACTTAGGTGCTCACCTTTAATCTGCCATTCTCTCTATCTGCCTCATTTAGCAAGAGCTACAATCTCTGTGCAGCTTGGAGGCAAGCCTTATACTGGCATTTCAAGACTTTCAGGTAGTATGAAGATGGCAAAAATACTACAACAGCTTTTTTCCAGAGTTTTCTCTGCCTTACATATTCTTTACTGGGAATCTAATGGCGTGGTATGAATTTACAAACACAAATTGAGAGTACTATATTGGAAGAGTATTAGAGGCTATTTGCAGTGCTCTGTGTGACAGGGATGAAGGCAGGGAGGCAAAGTTCACATGCTCAGTGTCCTCAAGCTGGGACTAGAGAAAGTTCTTGTAGTTCTTTAAAAGTTAATCCGCTTTTGCTACCCATTAGTGTACATCAGCCTTTACCTTTTCCCAATACTGTCTTTTTACTGTAACAGTGATAGCAAATAGTTTAAATCAATGCTCCGCCAACCTGACTGCTCTCTTGCTCACGTTTTATGGGGGAGGTGGGCCAATCCCAGTAGTAATGTCACGCTGTCATTAGCAGTATTACATAAAATTGTCCTCAAGAGATGGAAGTCCATGGTGATCCTCAGCAGAGCACTCCTGTATCTGCCCAGTACCAAAGAACCAAAATAACTGGCTTTGGGGCAGTAAATCCAAACACACAATTTCATGGAGAAAGATGCAAAATACAGAAGATAAATGTTTGATAAACACTGGTGCTTGGGAGAAGCATGATATATAACTACTAAAGCAGTTAAGCCTAAAACTAATAACAACTTTACTTTTCAGCCATCCCTGAGATAATAATGCCCTGGCACCTCTTGTCATCCCAGCTGTGTGTGCTGGAGTGGTGGCCACATCACCCAGCCTGTAAAGTGGATGCAAAACATCATTCCTCTTCTTTCTGATCATCCTTAATATTTTAAACCAACTGAGAACTCATTTCTGAAAGATAGCACATGACAGGCAGCTAAACATTGTAGTGGTGCTGCGCTAAAAGGCTTTTTTCAGGAACATTTTGACTGATTGATTACCATCCCCAGCTGAGGAACAGCCTCCTGGGCATTCACTGCAATGTCTTGGTGCTCTTCCTTTCTCGCTTCAAATGAGTTTGTTTCCCATATCTTCCTTCTAGGAAAAGACAACTTCACAGAGCAGAATTGCTGAAATGGTGGCACCCAATGACTGGTCTGAGATGGAAAATGCTAGCTCATGCACCCTGGCTGCTGTCACTGACCCTTTGCTTTTCACCCCAAACCAGAAACAAACAGTATTGTGAAACATCAGAGACCTCTGAAACAAAAAAACCCATCTTTCACCACCCACACAGCACTGTCAGCTGTGCCAGATCTGCCTCCTCCCCCTCCCAAATGCAACATTCACCCCTGAGAATCTAAATCTGGAGAGAGTTTGGCTTTTCCATTTATTTTGACACTTTTGAGACAGCATTATTTACCAGAGATGCATCTGCATGTAGTGGCTTGGGCCCTCTGGGGTAAAAGTGAGAAGTGTGTCCTGGAGGGAATGTAACTCTGTGCTGGGATAGGAATAGGGAGGATGGTGTTTTTCTTCACAGAGAAACAACAAGCAGAAGGAATTAACAGAGTAATAATTGAGCTTCTTGGCACTTTCCTACAAGAGCAGCATATTTCACATTTAAAAGCCCTGGGAGGCCTTTCTTCTCTTTTCTGGAATGTGAAATATGGCTGTAATGAACACTGGGTCTTCCACAGAAGACAGCTGGACAGCAGCAGCTCATTTTGGAAAGCATATCCCTTCCTTTTTCCTTGCTCAGCTGGCTCCAGGGTCTGCTCTGCAGCCCAGACCGAGCATCCCCCTGCCCAGGGGCACCCCTGCTCCTCACCCATCCTGGAGCCCCCTCTCTGCTTGCACAGCTCTTGGGGCAAATGGGGTTAACCTTAAACTGGTTTGCTCAAGAGCAAGCAGCCAGAGAGCAGCAGCTCCCAGAGGAAGCTGGCTGAGTGCCTGCCACTGGCTCACAGGATGCCAGGCTGCAGGATCTGAGTGTCCCAAGAGAGGCTGTGACAAAAGGCAGACCATTCTGCCCAGCTTTCCTCCATGACTTCAGGAGAGCAACTTGCTTTTATCAGGAAACGGAAACCAAGCACCTTATCTAATCCCAGGGACTGGCAGCTGGAGCCTGAGGAAAGGCAGTTGGTTTGTGGAGGGTCTGCCGGTAAAATAATGAGATTGGAAACCACAGTATACACTTAAATAATGCACTTGGGAAAATGCCACAGATGCCTTGTGTGAGGTGCTTGGATGAGAGATGCATATGCAATAGAGGGAAATTTCTCATGCACAAAACCTCTCGCTGAGGCTTTAGTGCCTCAAATCCTGCGCTTCAGGAGTGCAGTTTTAGAAGTCTCAGACCTAGCATGCAAAAATCGAAATCCTCTTTGTATTTCTCCCTTAGTCACTCCTTTCAACAATAAATGTAAATCTCTCAGCACTGATGCCCTTCCCTGCTGCTGGGAGGGGAAACGTAGCTCACAGACCCATGGGGGGTGTAATCACAGGGCTCCCTGCCTGCACTATGTCCCCAGCACAGGGGAGGGGAGCTCCAAAGAGTTCATGTGTTCTGCACTCCTAATGGGAGAATGTACTAGTTTGAAAGC
>VXAZ01004028.1:32985-43021 GCA_013399875.1 Gymnorhina tibicen
TGTCCCCTCTGTCCCCAGGTATGATGTGGACTCCAAGAGCCCTGACCTCTCCAAGCATGTAAGTGCAGGATCAGCCCTGCTCCCCTGGCCTCCCTGGGGTGGGCATCCCCCTGGTAACACCTGATGTTCCTGATCCTGCAGGATTTCCTGGGCCAGGCATTCTGCACCCTGGGGGAGATTGTGGGCTCAGCTGGCAGCCGCCTGGAGAAGCCCCTGACGTGAGCCCCCCTTTTGCCCCAGTGTCCCCATGTCCCACCCCAGTGAAGCCCCTGATGTGAGCCCCTTTTGTGCCCCACTGTGCCCAGTGTTCCCAGTGGTCCCCAATTTCCCTCCCCAGCCAAGTCCCTGACATGAGCCCCCTCCCAGCCCCCATGTCCCCATGTCCACCGGTCCCTTTTGGTGTCCAGGATGGACCCAGACCCCAGAGCCGACGGTGGCATTTTGGGAGGCTGGCTTTTTTTGGTGGGGGGGGGTGTCTCTTGTCAGGAAAGACATTTTTGGGGGTCTGCCTTTTTGGTGGGGTTTGATGGGTCTGGCTTTTTCTTGGGGTGGTGGATTTTGGAGGGAATGTGGTTTTAGGGGGTCTGGCTTTTGGAGGGGTCTGACGATTTTGGGTGTTGGCTTTTTTGGGGGCAGTTTGTTTTGTTGGAACTGACTTTTTGGGGATTGAATGTCTTTTGGGGACTGACTCTTTTGAGGGGAGGAACAGCTTCTTTTTAGGATGCTGGAATTTGGGGGGGGCTGGTTTTTTTTTTGGAGACTTCCTTTTTTTGGGAGGGGGGCTTTTTCTTGGGCGGGGGTCCCCTCTATCACCCTTCAGCGTGCATCCCTGCAGGATGGGGACAGCCACCATGCACCCTCGAGGCAGGAGACCCGCCCCAGCTGCCTCCAATGGGTAAGTTTTGGGGTGCCCAGTGCATGGGGGACACCCCCAGGACACCATGTGGGCCCCCACCATGCTCGCATCCCATCCTGGCAGTGGCATTCCGGGGAAGAAGTGCGGCACCATCATCCTCATTGCTGAAGAGTTGGGAAACTGCCGGGTGAGCCACGGTGGGGCAGGGGAGGGGGCGTAGCTTGGGGACTCCCCAGTATAGGGGGTGGCTGAGACACACCAGCCCGCACCCCAAATATGCGGGTGAGGGCTGACTGTCCCCACGCTGTGTCCCTCCTGTCCTGGATCCCTCTTTCCCTCATGGAGCAGCCGCCCCCACAGGATCCCACCCCTCAGGGGGGTGCAGGGGGGATGATGCCCCCCGGTTCCACCCCCCAGGACGTGGCCACCCTCCAGTTCTGTGCCAACAAGCTGGATAAGAAGGATTTCTTTGGAAAATCTGACCCCTTCATGGTCTTCTACCGCAGCAATGAAGATGGGACGTGAGTGCCCCCCCCTCAAAAACATAGTGACCCTCCCACACCCCATGGGAGGTCTCAGCCCCAGTGCAAGACACCCCAGTGTCCCCATGGGCTGGCATTGGAGGGGGTGTCCAAAAATCCTCACTGCACTGTAGGGGTGACAGATTGGGGGGTGTTGGGATGGGAGAGTGACCCCCTTGTCCCCGCCTTGTCCTTCCCCCAGTTTCACCATCTGCCACAAGACGGAGGTGGTGCGGAACACACTGAACCCTGTCTGGGCAGCCTTTGCCATTCCCGTGCGTGCCCTCTGCAATGGGGACCATGACCGGTGAGCGCTGGGGGACTGGGACCCGCTCTTTGGCACCAAAGACCTCCTTCCTCTTCTTCCCCCCATCTCTAGGGTCCACTAGGACCCCTGAACCCTCTTCCCCCATCTCTGTCATACCCAGGGACCCTCTGCACTCCCATCTCTGTGGTCCTCTGAGACCCCCTGAACCTCCTTCCCCCCCACCCATGGTGCCTCAGGACCCCCTGCAGCCCTGTCCCCTGTCTCTATGGTCCTCCAGGACCCTCTTTTTCTTCTTTCCCCCATCTCTCGGGTCCTCCAGGAACCCCTGCACCCCATGTCCCCATCTCTGTGGTCCCCAAAGACCTCCCTCACCCCTTACTCCATCTCCATGATCCTCCAGGATCCCCTGAAACCCCTTCCCCCATCTCTGTGGTATCTCTGAACCCCCAGAACTCCCCTCACTCTGTGTCTGTGGTACCCTAGGACCCCCTTCCTCTCTCTCTGTGATCCCCCAGAATCCCTTCCCCTGTGTCTGTCATACCCCAGGACCCCCTTTATTCCTTTCCCCCATCTCTGGGGTCCCAAATACCCCTGCACCTCCTTCCCCATCTCTGTGGTACCTCAGGACCCCCTGCAGCCTTTCCACCCTCTCTGTGGCCCCCTGAGACCCCCTTCCCCCATCTCTGTGGCCACCCGAGACCCCCATAACCCCTTCCCCCATCTCTGTGGTACCAGCAGCACCCACCCTCCCAGTGTTACCCACTTTTGCCTCAGTTTACCCATCTGGGCAATGGGCATCACCGCTGTCACCGAGCCATTCCCCCCTGCCCCAAACCAGTGTCACCAGCTGCTGTCCTGGCAAACAGCTCCTCACACCGCTTTGGCCCCGTGTTGGACGTTGCTGTGGCAACGATGGATAAAAATATCCCAATGAGGAGGAGGAAGCAGGAAAAAGCCCACATAGGCGTCAAAACAAATCCCACAGGGAGTGGGGGGTTGTGTGTGATGGGTCCCCGGGGGAGGGGGGGATGGGATTTGGGGATGTTGGGGGTGTCGCTGACCCCCCCGCCCCCCCACCTTGCAGAGCCATCAAGGTGGAGGTATACGACTGGGACCGTGATGGCAGGTGAGCTGTGTGTGGTCCTGGGGACCCCCCACACCCTGGACCTGCACCCCCCGGGTGACAGGGACCCCCTGGGTGATGGGGACCCCCCGGATGGTGGGGACCCCTCCATCCTTGCATCCACGGGGAGATGGAACCCCCCGTGGGTGATGGGGACCCCCCGGGTGATGGGAATCCTCCCTGGATATTTGGGACTCCCTGGCTGATGGGAAACTTCCTGGGCAGTGGGAAACTCCCCATCCCCACACCCCCCATCCCACATCCCCGAGTGATGGGGATCCTCCCGGGTAATGGGAGCCTCCCTAACCCGACTGATGGAGACTCACCGGCCTCACAGCCACGACTTCATCGGGGAGTTCACCACGAGCTACCGGGAGCTGGCACGGGGCCAGAGCCACTTCAACGTGTACGAGGTGAGGGGGGATGGGCACATGGCTGGGGGGTGCTGCACCCCCCGTGGGGGTCACGGTCCCACTGCTGCACCCCCAGGTGCTACGGTCCCCAGAGTTCCTGTGCTGCATGCCTGTGTGTTGGGGTCCTAACACTGCACCCCTGGGGTGTTACAGTCCCTCTCTCTGCTGCACCTCTGGGTGTCAGGGTCCCTGTGTGGGTGCTACATACCCTAGGGTCCCCATGATGCAGTCCTGGGGTGTTATGGTCCCCAGGGTCCCTCCCAATGCTGCACCCTGGTGTGTTATATACCCAAAGGTCCCCTTCCTGCACTCTGAGGTGCCCAGGCTGCTCATGCTGCAGCCATGGAGATTTTCAGTCCCCAGGATCCCTGTGCTGCACCCCGGGGTGTTGGGGTCCCCACACTGCACCCCTGGGATGTTATGGTCCCCACGCTGCACCCTGGGGTGCTGCACCCACAGCTGCTCCCTTGAGGGTCCCGGGTCCCCAGCCCTCGCCATGGATCTCCAGCTGCACTACAATCCCCAGGGTCCCCACACGCACCCCTGGGTGTCACAGCCCACCACGTGCTCCTCAAGGTCCCTCTCTGCACCTCAGCACAGTGCTCCCACTGCTGCTCCCTGGGGTATTCTGTGCCCCCCTGTCTCCCAGGATGTGACAATCCCCCACGCTGCTCCCTGGAGTCTCCTGTCCCTGTGAGGAGCAGCCCCCTTCCCTTCCCTCCCCTCCCATCCCCACAGGTGGTGAACCCCCGGAAGAAGATGAAGAAGAAGAAGTACCTGAACTCGGGGACAGTGAGGATGCGATGTGTAGAGGGGGGGACACAGGGAGTGTGGGCACTTCCCCCCCTGAACCCCATGTCCCCACAGGTGACCCTGCTGTCCTTCGCTGTGGAAGCCGAGCACACCTTCCTGGACTACATCAGGGGCGGGTGAGCAGGGGGTCCCCAGCACGTCCAGCTGCACCTTTGAGGTTCCCCAACACCCCCAGCTCCTTCCTTGGGGGTACCCAGCACTCTGAGCTGCTCCCTCAAGGGCAGGGAATCCCCAGCACCCCTAGCTGATCCTTTGGGAGTCCCCAACACCCCCAGCCCCTCCCTCAGTGGCAGGGAACCCCCATGGACACCCAGGACCCCCATGGACCCCCAGGACCCCCATCTCCTCCCTTGGAGGTCCCCAGTACCCACTGTTGCTCCCTTGAGGATGGGGGGGTCCCTCCTATCCCCAACTCCTCCCTTTGGGGTCCCCAACACCCCCAGCTGCTCCATTGGGGGTCCCCAGCACACCTAGCTGCTCCACTGGGGGTCTCAGCACCTCCATCCAGATGCCTCCTTGGGGGCAGGGAGTCCCCATCACCCACAGCTGCTTCATTGGTAGTCCCCAGAAGCCACAATTGCTCCCTTTGGAAGTCTCCAGCACTCCCAATAGCTCCCTTTGGGGTTCCCAACACCCACAGCTGCTCCTTTGGGGAAAGAGGGTCCCCACCACCTCATCATCTCCATTGGGGGTCCTCAGCACCCCTACCCAGATGCTCCCTTGTGGGCAGGGGCTCCCCAGCACCCCAAATTGGCCCTTTGCGGGTCCCCAGCACCCCCAGCCGCTCCCTTGGGTGCAGCATGGTGACACCTCAGTGCAGGGACACTTGGGGGTGCTCTGAATTGGGGGATGGGTGCACCCAGTCCAGCCTGTGGCCCCAGGGGTGTCCCCACCCCAAACCCATGGATCACCCCAAGGCAACTTTGCCCCCCAGGACCCAACTCAACTTCACAGTGGCCATCGACTTCACGGCATCCAATGGTGAGTGGGGGCTGTGTGAGGGGGATTTATTTGGGGCAGTTGTAACCAGTTTGGTGCCATGGTGGTGTCATCCTCGTCACCAATTTGGGGACATGGTGGTGTTGTCCTTGTAACTGTGTTGGGGACATGGTCATGTCTCCCCTGTCACTAGGCTGGGGTCATGGTGGCATTGTCCTTGTCGTGGGTTTGGGGCCATGGCAGTGTTATTTTTGTCACTGTATTGGTACTACAGTGGTGTCATACTTGTCACCAGCTGTCACTGGATTGGGGATTTGGTGGCACCATCACTGTCATTGAATTTGGGACAGAGTGGTGCCATTCTTGTCAGTGGGTTGGGGTCATAGCAGTGTCATCTTTGTCACTTTGTTGGGGATGTAGTGTCATCCTTGTCACTGTGTTGGTTCCATGGTGGTGTCATCCTTGTCACCACCTGTCACCAGGTTGGGGATGTCGTAGCATTTGGGGACATGGTGGGATCATCCTTGTCCTTGTCACTGGGTTGGGGCCATAGTGGTGCCATGGTTGTGGGGATGCTGGGGGTGTTTTGGGGGTGCTGGGGGGATTATGAGGGTTCTGGGGGGGCTATGGGGATGCTGAGCCCCATGCCCGTGCAGGGAACCCCTCGCAGCCCACGTCCCTGCACTACCTGAGCCCCTTCCAGCTGAATGCCTACAGCCTGGCACTGCGGGCTGTGGGGGACATCATCCAGGACTACGACAGTGACAAGATGTTCCCAGCCCTTGGCTTTGGAGCCAAGGTCCCCCCAGATGGGCACGTGTCCCACGAGTTCCCACTGGTGAGGGGCCAAGGTGGGATAGGACTGCGGATTAAGGGTGGTGTCCTTGTCACCCAGTTGGGGACATGGTGGGATAATGTCACATTGTTTGGGACATGGAGGTATCATCCCTGTCCTTGGTTTGGGGCCATGGTGGTGTCGTCCTTGTCACCAGTTTAGGAAGGGGCATGGTGGTTGTCCTTGTCACCAGTTTGGGGTCATAGTGGTCTCATCCTTGATCACCGAGTTGGGTACATGGTGTGGTTGGGTTGGATCTGGATTAGGGATGTGGTGGTGTCATCCTTGTCCTTGGAACATAGTGGCATCATCACTTTGTCACTGGTTTGGGGTCATGGTGGTATTATCTTTGTCACCGTATTGGGGATATGGTGGTGTCATCCTTGTCACTGGCTTGGGGCTGTGGCAGTGTCATCCTTGTCACCAGATTAGGGACATGGTATTGTCTTTGTCACCGGATTGGGGACATAGTAGCATGATCCTCGTCACCAGGCTGAGGATGTGGTGGTGTGGTCTTTGTCACTGTGCTGGGCATATGATGGTGTTGTTCTCGTCACCAGTTCTCACTATGTTGGGGACATGGTGGTATCGTTCTTGTCACTGGGTTGGGAACATGGTGGTGTCTCCCTTGTCACCACGTTGTGGACATGGTGGGATCATCCTTGTTGGCATTTGGGGGCTATGGCAGTGCCATCCTTGTCTGTGCGTGGAGTCTGTGGTGTCACCCTGTCCACGGCTGGGGGCTGTGGTGTCACTGTGGTCCTGGTGACCCTGCGGCAGAATGGGGATGCATCAAACCCAGCGTGCCACGGCATTGCGGGGGTGCTGGAGGCGTATCAGCGCAGCCTGCGCCGTGTCCAGCTCTATGGCCCCACCAACTTCGCCCCCGTCGTCAACCACGTTGCCCGGTAAGAGGGGCCCTGTGCCCTGGGGTGGGGTCCCTGTGCCCTCCGGCGTCACACAGGGTTCCCCCAGCTCGGCGGCCATGGTGCTGGACGGGTCCCAGTACTTTGTCCTCCTCATCATCACCGATGGTGTCATCTCTGACATGGCCCAGACCAAGGAGGCCATCGTCAATGTGAGACCCCTGTGGTGACCCCCTGGGTGCTGGGGAGGGAGATGTGACCCTTGGGTGATGGGGGTAGTGGGAAGGGATTGGGACCCTTGGGGGCTAGGAAAGGTTGGGGACCCCTGGGTGCTGGGGGGTTGAGGAGGGGCTGGAACCCTTAGGGGGTGGGAAAGGGCTTGGACCCCTGGGTTCTGAGGGGTTGGGGGTGTCTGGGATCCTTTGGGTGATGGGGTGGGTGAGGAGGAGCTGGTACCCTGAAGCTGAGAGGGAGGGGGTGGGTTGGGACCCTTGCTTGCTGGAGGAGTGGGGAAGGGGCTGGGAGCCCTGGTTGCTGGGGGGGGCGGGTGTGGACCCCTGGGTGCTGGAGGCAGTGAGGAGGGACTGGGACTTTTGAGAGGTGGGAAAGGGCTTGAACCTCTGGGGTTGAGAAGGGGCTGGGACCCCTGGGTTTGGGGCGTAGGGGTGTCTAGGACCCCTGGGTGCTGCAAGAAGGCTGGGAAGTTCCTGGGACCCCCAGTGGGGGGATCTGAGACCCTTGGGTGATGGGGGTGGTGAGGGACTGGAATCCTTGGTGGGGGGGGTGTTGGCACCTGGGTGCTGCAGCTCATTTGGTGGCAGCATCATTAAATTTTGTGGGACTCCCTTCACCCCCCGGCTCCCTCAGGCTGCCAAATTGCCCATGTCCATCATCATCGTGGGGGTCGGCCAGGCCGAGTTCGATGGTAAGATTTGGGGGCTGGGGGGATCTAGGGGAAGGCTGGGGGGATCAGGGGGTCCCTTGGCCACTGGAACTATGAGTTGAATGTGTCAGCATATGAATGGGCTCAGCACACCCCAGCGAGGGGGCTTGGGGGTTCTGGGTGTGGGGTTGGGAGGGACATAATAAGATCCCACCCTGGAATTGGGGCACTGGGGCACTGCTGACCTCCCCGCTGCGTCCCCCCCAGCCATGGTGGAGCTGGATGGGGATGACATCCGCATCTCTTCTCGTGGCAAAGTGGCCGAGCGTGACATTGTCCAGGTACCGACCTCACCAATGAGGGATTTGGGGACCTCCTCCCAGCCCACCTAGCAGGGTGGTTGTGGGGGTGCCCTGGGGACCTCAAATCAGCCCCGTCACTCCTGGGGTGCACTGGGTGGGACTGGTGTGGAGGGATGATAAGGTGGACTGGGACATGGGGCAGCACTGGGATTTGGGGGGCACTGGGACATGATGGGGGGGCTTCACTGGAAAAAGAGAGTGCACTGGGATTTGGGACATACCTTGGAATGAGGGTGCACTGGGACATGGGAGTGTATTAGGATATGGGGGCCACTGAAACATGAAGAAGGCACTAGAACATGAAAGGCAGTCTACTAGGAAATGGGGGAGGACTGGGATGTCGGGAGTGTGCTGGGACATAGAAGTGGTGCACTGGGACATGGGAGGAATGCACTGGGAAAAAGGAGTGCACTGGGATTTGGAATGTACCTGAATGGGGGGAGACACTGGGACATTGGGTGCATTGGTACATGGTGGGGGCCTTCACTGGGAAAAGAGGGTGTACTGAGATTTGGGATGTACCTTGGAATGGGGGTGCCGTGAGACATGGAGGTGTATTAGGATATGGGGGGCACTTTGGCATGAAGGGGGTTGGTACTGGGAAATGGGGGGGCACTGGGNGAAGGGTAGGTGTACTGGGGAAGGGGGTGTGCACTGGGGAATGAGGGTGGCACTCGGATATGAAGGCCACTGGGACATGAGGAGGGTGTGCTGGCAAATGAAGGGGGCACTGGGGTATTGGGACGGACCTGGATGTGGGGGGCAGTGGGACATGGGGGTGTACTGGGAAATGGGGGGGGCACTGGGATGTGGAGGCTGTGGGAAATGGGAGGCACAGGGATATAGAGGGGCCTTGGGGCTTAGGATGCACCTGGATGCGAGGGAGCCCTGGGACATGAAGAGGGGTGTACTGGGAAATAGGGAACACTGGGATGTGGGAGATTGGTTCATGGGGGGGCCACTAGGATATGGGGGGGCACTGGGTCTTAGTATGTACCTGGATGTGAGGGACACTGGGACATCAGGAATGGGGAGGGGACACTGGAGCTGCTGTGTGGGACACACAGTTCTGGGGGCTTCCTGGCCCTGGACCCCCTCAACCGCTCTGCCCCTTGTGCCCCCCCAGTTTGTTCCATTTCGTGACTACATGTCGGGGGGTCCTGGCGCGGGGCTGAGCATGGCAGGGCTGGCGCGGGAGGTCCTAGCCGAGATTCCTGACCAGCTCCTCTCCTACATGAAGGCACGGGGCATCAAACCCCCCCCTGTTCCTCCCATGCCCCCTGAAACCCCTTCCCCCTGACTGCCCACCCCTGACACACCATGTCCCCTCACCCTACCCCAGGACCCTCTATCCAGGAACCAAAGGCAGCCATACTCTGCCAGGGACCTGGGACTGGGGGTCCCTCTCCTCCCCTCCACAACCTCGGGGTCCCCCTCTGATCTGGGGTCCCCTCCCCAATCCAGGTTCCCACCACCACCCCCATAAACCAGCTTTTGGGTTTCCTGGGGGGATCGGGATGGTGTTGCCTGAGCATCCTTGGCCACAGGACTCCCCCCAGTATCCATCCAGGACTGTCCTGCCCCCCCCACCCCCCCACAAAGGGTGCGGGGTTCTTCNTCCCCTCCACAACCTCGGGGTCCCCCTCTGATCTGGGGTCCCCTCCCCAATCCAGGTTCCCACCACCACCCCCATAAACCAGCTTTTGGGTTTCCTGGGGGGATCGGGATGGTGTTGCCTGAGCATCCTTGGCCACAGGACTCCCCCCAGTATCCATCCAGGACTGTCCTGCCCCCCCCACCCCCCCAAAAAGGGGCAGGGGTTCTTCACCCTCCTGACCAGAAAGCTGGGGTGCACAGGAGCCTCCCCCAAATGTGGAGTGCCCCCCCAGAGTGATGCATGACCCCTCCTCACCCCACGAGCTCCCCCAAATCCACAGACCCCCCTCCATTTCCTGGGCTGATCCCAGTGGGGAGTGGGGTCCCCAGTGGTTTTTGTGTTCCCCCTTGCCGTGTCAAGTGTGTCCATGTAGGTTTGTATTGAGTTGCCTTAAATCACAATAAATGATTGTGGCTTTAATTACAGCCACTCCCCCGGGACTTCCCAGCATCTCCCCCAAAAGGGGCCCCCCCAGGCTGTATGTGTAACCCCCCCCCCAT
>VXAZ01004028.1:43042-65471 GCA_013399875.1 Gymnorhina tibicen
CCCCCCCCCATGTGTGACCTTCCCCAACTGTGTGACAACAACTCCTGGGACTGTGACAACTCCCCCGCTCAGCTGTGTGACTTCCCCCTCCCGGTCTGACTCCCCCGAGCTCTGACCCACCCCCAAGCTGTGACCCCCCCCNTGTGTGACCCTCCCCCCAGCTGTGACACCCCCCAGCTGTGTGACAGCCCCCATGTCTGATATCCTCTGGCTGTGTGTGATGCCCCCACACGGTGTGACCACCCAGGCTTTGGCATCCCCCCCAGCTCTGATCCCCCACCAGCTGTGTGACACCCCTCCCCACTGTGTGTGACCCCTCCAACTGTGAGACCCCCAAAATTGCAAATACACAGAAACCACCTGGGGCGGGGGAGGGTTGGGTTATTTACAGGACTCTGCCCCCCTGCATGCCAAAACTGCTTGAAGGGGGCCCTGAGAAGCCCGGGGGCTCACAGAGACCCCACACCCCAACTGAGGGGGTCATAATGCCCCTGAAGCCCAAGTGGGAGGGTCACAGAGACCCCACATCCCACTGGGGGATTCACAAAGTATCCACACCCCAGTTAGGGGGGTCACAAAGCCCTCACACTCCACTTTCATGGCGTAATAAAGCACTCCCCAACTGTGTCTGGGGGGTCTCATAAAGCCCCCAACCCCAACTGGGGGAGCAGGGGGGGTCACAAAGTGCCTACACTCCAGCTTGGGGGGAGTTATAAAACCCCTGCACCCAAATTGAGGGGGTCACAGACACCCCACATCCCAGCTGGGTGAGGTCGCAAAATACCCATCCCCCAGTTTGGGGGTCACAAAACCCCTGCACTCCAATGGGGGGGGTGAAAAAGCTTCGTCCCCCCCGGCTGCTAGGTGGGGGTTGTTTTAGGCCCCCCTCTCCCAACAAAGAAGTGGCTTTCTAGTGTAAGGAGACTGTACCAGTGCTGAGACAAACCTATTGGGGGCCACAGGGGGGAACCCCATGTTGGGGTGGCTGCTCTCACCCCCCGCCCCTTCTTGTACCGCTTCAGGCTGTGGGGGCCCTCCAGACCCCCAAATGGCTTCAAGATTCCATTCTTTATTGCTGCATTTCCCTTGGCCAAGGTCAGCCCCGGGGGAAAGGGGCACAGATACCGAAGGGCACAGACCCAAACTGGCACACCAAAACACAGGGGACCTCCCCCAGATTGGGCAGTGGAGTGGCCTCATGTTGCTGTGGAGAAACAAAAGGTGGGGAAAACTCCTGAGCCCCTGAGCCCCCCAATAGCAGGGCTGACACCACGGGGGTCATTTTTCTCCTGGGGGGTGTCATGGGTTGTCCCCTGAAATAAAACACTCCAAGTAAAGGGGGAGGAGGGGCAGATGAAACCCTGCATGTAATGCCCCCCTGCAGAAGAATAGGGAGAGGATCCTTGACTGTTTGTGGGGGTTCCTGACTGTTTGGGAAGGTCCTTCCCTATCTGGGAGGACCCACTGTGTGGGGGGGGAGATCCAGCAAGGCATCTCCAGAGGCTGCTACTCCAGGACATCCTGAGGAAGGATGAAATTGTCACACACCTGGGTCCCTCCACATTTATCCATTGGGCCTCCCCCAAATACTCACCTCTTTAGAATCATTGTGGAATAAACCCTTGGGTTAGGGTTAGGGGTTAAGAGTTAGGGGTCAGGGTTCGGATTAAGATTGAGGGTTAGGGTTGGGGGTTAGGATTAAGGGGGGGTTAGGGTTCAGGTTAGGGTTAATTTTTCACTCAGATTTCTTGTCTAGAGCTTACCCCGAAATGTCTCATTGTGGGGGGGTCCCCCTTTCCTACAGTCACTGCCATACCGGGACCAGGCTCGGATCGGCGGTGGGATGTGTGCCGGAGCAAGCTCCGCAGCAAACCCCTTCCCCCTGAAAGGCGGCAGAATCTGGAAGTCTCTCAAGGTCATCTCTGCTCTTGCACTGCTGAAAGCCGAAACGTGTGTTTCATCTCAGCCGAGAATCTACGAACTTGCAAACTCGCGCCACAAAGCCCGGCCCCGCTCAGTCAGCTGCCGGCGAGCCCCGCGCCGCCCTCACGCCCTGCCCGAGCCCTTGGCGCGCTGCCTCCCCCGAGCGGCCCGCACCTGGCGCCGGCGCTGCGCCCGCGGGCGGCCCTGGAAGCGCTGCAATGCCCCGCGCTGAGCGGTGCCAGCGGGCCGCTCGTGTGGGCGGTCGAAAGGGACTTTGCGTGGCCGCCCCCCCTCGGCCCTCGGACCCCGCTTTCGGCCCCGAGCCAAGGCCGGCCCGCTCCTGGGCCCCGCGGCACCGCCCCCCGGCCCGCCCCTGTCGTGCCAGCCCCATTTGGATCGGCCGCTCACCCGCCGCCAGAGACATTGGCTCCGGCACCAGGGCCGGGCGGCGGCGCCTGCGGAGCCCCGGGAAGCCCTCGGCGCTGGGCCGGCGTGGGGTCCCCTCCTGGCTTCGTCCTCGTCCTGTTTGGCGGCTGCAAGGCCGCGGGGACGAGGATGGAGGGGGGGCGGGTAACAGGGGAGGGGCTTTGCACATGCCTGTGGCAGTGGATATTGGGGGTCCCTCCCCATCCGTGGGGGGTTTTGGGGGGCACAGGAGGGACCAGGTGGGGCTGTGCAGGGAATACGAATAGAGGGGGGGATTTGTGGTGGGGGGCAAAAGTGGGAGACCCCCGAAAGCCTCTGAGATTGTCCCTTTGCCCTCCCTCAACTGGCCTAAATCACCCCTGAAATGGCTTCAAAGTGCCCCAAACCTTGTCCGCAGGTGGGGGGTTGGGTGGGGGCATCAGGACAGACACGTGTCCCAGCAGCTGCGTGTCCAGCCAGTTTCCCCCGCCCTGATGACACAGCCGCACACGGGCTGAGGGGGGGCTGGATCAGGCTTTATTGTCCACATGCATGCCATAGTGAGCACAAAAGCTACCAGCACCCTCTGCAGCATGCCATCTCGGAGCAGAGCCATTTCCAAAGGAAGCGGTGAGCCCATGGCAAGCCGGTGCCCAGGCAGGATACTAGCAGGACCTGTGGAAGCCAGGAGAGAGAAGCCCACCTGGAGCAGGTTTCTGCCAGGATTAATGATCACGTGGGTTCCCACCAGGGTGTCTCCTTGGTTCCTAAAGGCCCCACAGTGTCACTATGGCCCTTAGTTCCACCAGGTTCTATAGTGTCACAGTGGTCCCCAGGGTTCTGTCACCTTCCCTAGCGTCCCCACAGTCTCCAGGGTNGGGTTCTGTCGCCTTCCCTAGCGTCCCCACAGTCTCCAGGGTTCCCTGAGTTTCCGTGGTGTCATTGTGGAGCCAGGGTTCCATGTACTTCCACAGCGTCACTGAGGGTCTCCTGTGAGCCACGGGGTCACAATGCACCGTGGGTTCCGTGCGGCCCTTGGCTTGCAGGAGCCCCGTCAGTGTCCCAGTGGGCCTTTGGCTGCAGGAGCAGATGGCTGGGAGTTGCAGCCCACCCAGCAGCTGGAGGAGAAGCAGCAGGGACAGCACGCAGACAGTGCCATGGGCACTTCTGTGGCCACTCATGTCTCTGTCCCTGCCACAGCTCCTGCTCCAAGTCCTTAGGTGTGCAGGTGACAGTCACGTGTTGCAACGGGTGCTTGTGGATGGTAAGGTGCCGTGACCTTCCCAAAAGCGTCTCCTGCTGGAAGCCGCTCAGTGGGGCCACTACACGCTCACACACATGCACAAACACACCCCGGATAGCTTCTGTAAGATGAGCCAATAGTGAAGAAATGGGAAGGGTCTTCGTATGGCGTTCCACGGGAGGAGTTTATTGCAGCCACACCTGTGAAGGGGTCCAGGGACGAAGACCAAAAATAAGGGATGCCGTAGCGTGTGGAAGTGGTAAGTCACTGCAGCCTTCTAGAAGGGTCCCCAGCCTGGGGAAGCCGCCTCGGCTCAGACGAAGGTCAGCAGCAGACCTACTCCCGCTGGAGCTGGGATCTCACACACACACAGTGTGATGCATGGCGGCAGCCGTCAATAGAGGAGGCAGGAAGGGTCCTCAGTATGAGGTTCAGCAGTCAGGTTTATTGGAGCAACCAGACACTAAGGGATCCAGGGACTGAAGACAAAATGGAGGAAGGGGTACAGGACTGATATATGGGGAAGAAGGGGCGGACCAAGCATACTAACCAATGAGGTAAGGACCAAGGGGCGGAGCAAGGGAGAGGGAACCAACCAGTGTACAGAGAAGGAGGGATTAGGAGAGGGGAGCCAATGAGGGCTATAACAGGGGAGAACTTTCTAGAGAACAGAGGAGAGTGGCATGCCAGTGGGCCAATCAAATCTTGGCGATGGCCCACCAATGGACCTGGCCTGCTTTTGGGCCTTGTGGCTCCCCAGCGGTGACCCTGGCCACCGCAACATCTCCCCATTCTTTGTTTTTAAAGAGAGGTTCCCCGCAGCTTTTAACAAAACCCTCTTAAGGCAACTAAAGAGGAATAAAATAAGGAAAATAAGAAAGAGAATCCAGAGTATAGTCTTGACTATAGATGTAACCCATCCTGAGAGTCCCCAGTTCTTAAAGAGTCCTTCAAACCATCCACTGGTGTCCTTCTTTAATTCTTGAATTTACTCTCTCATCTTCTGGATCGTTGCACGGATGCTTTGACTGTGCAAGGAAGTATTTAGGCAACAGAGTCCCTCAAATTCTTCACAGCCGTGTCCATGTGCTAGAAGGAGGAAGTCTATCGCTGCCCTGTTCTGTAGGGTGGCCTGCCTGGTGGTTTCCTCGTCTTCGAGGAGCTGGCTGAGTGCGCTCGATGTCAGATTGGCCTGTTTCCCAAGCCAGCATTCTAGATGTCCAAGTTCTCCTAAGGCTTTGTCAGCCTCTTCCCACGGGAGGAACAGGGATACCATAGCCTTTTTCGAATGAGACCAATCGATAATTTCGCTGTCGCAATTTTCGCCCAATTGCTGGACATCTCTTTTTTGGCAGGCCAATTGATTTTCCTTTTGCCAATTAAGAATTTGAGTTTTGTTGGGCGTGAGCAAGGTAAGTTGCCCCAGAGTGCACGGGCCTCCTCGGAGATGGGAAGGGATCCTGGCCCAGACCCTATCTCCACAGATAAGGAACATTTCCCCTGGGGAGTACCCTGGGTTTACTAGCGGACGCGGAAAGCGTCGGGCTTGTATAGTTGCACCAATAGGCGGCATCATACTCCCTTTTGGTCGGGTTTACATCTTTGGTGTAACTTTTTCTATGAGCAGCCGATTTGAGCCATTCGGGGTTGGTCAGCTTATATCCGAATCGGATACAATAAGTGCCTCGGGAGGACCCCAACAGCGCCAGTTCTTGGGGTTTCTCTGGTGCATGTGGCAGTATCCTCATCCACTGATCCCAGGTATCCACAGGGTTGGGCTTCTTACCGGTGAAGGGGTAGTAATTTGGTCTGAGAGGGATCCCTACCAGGCATGTGGACAGCGGATCTTTTACTCCTGTCATGGCAAGGCACATGTGGTCCTGGCCGATGGCTTTGGCCAGGGTTACCCACATGTTGGCTTTCGGCTGAGGGACAATCCACGCGACGGCTCCCAACACCAGGAGATGGTACAGTAGGGTAAGGCAGATGTATTCCATGATACCGGACTCTGCGGGTGGGCGTCCTCTGAGTGGGGACAATTAAACTGGAATGAGTGGGTGGGAAAACACATAGAAACAACGACCTCCTTGCTGAAGTATCCCTTTCCCTTCTCTCCTCCCCCTTTTCCCAGATAAACAAAAAGGGTAAGGTAAGGGACCAAAGGTAAGTATACAGGTAAGTATAAAGGTAAGTGGGGTTGGGTAGACACATGAGGGAAGGGTGGGGTATAAATTAACAATCTGCCAGTAAGGAGGGAAGCTGTTCATCGTCATCGTGGCTGTTGCGTCTCTTCTTCCTCCTTTTCCAAGCAGTTTTAGGGTCCGAGTCAGTAAAGTTTAAATCTTGCTCGGCTGAGCGGTTGGTTCTTTCAGCGGGTTCACCGAGATAAGGTTTCACGTTCCGGCTTGGGATCCACTTTGGTCCTGTTGGTGTGGAAACACAAGCATATCTCCTCCCCCATGTAATGAGTGGGAAAGGCCCTTGGACTTGGTGGGTTTCCGGGTCCTTGATCAGCACCGGCAGTCTTTCTTTTAGCTTAGCTCGGGTCGAATTCGAGAAATACCGGAATACGGGAGGGTCTGGCTCGTTAAAGGAGTTCTTTAAAAAATTGATGGTGAACAGAGCCTTGCAGAGTCTCTCAATGGGAGAACTATGCTCTGTTCCTCCGTGCTGCTGTTCAAGAACTCGTTTAATAGTCTGGTGGGCTCTCTCTACCACAGATTGACCCGTGGGGGAATGGGGAATGCCTGTGGTGTGGCGTATGCCCCACTGTTGGAAAAAGGCTCGGAGCTGTTTGGAGACGTACGCGGGACCATTGTCGGTTTTGATGTTTTTCGGGACCCCAAGGGTGGTGAAAGCTAATAGGTAATGTTTTATCACATCTTTAGCCTTCTCGCCCGGGTGGGCTGAGGCAAAGACTGCACCAGAAAATGTGTCTATGGACACATGTACGTACTTTAGCTGTCCAAACTGTGGCACATGAGTTATGTCTGTTTGCCACAGCTGGCAGCTATGTAGGCCTCTGGGGTTAACCCCTGGGTTCAAGGAAGGAACCTGATAAGGTTGGCAGGTGGGACACATGGCTACAATGGTTCGGGCCTGATCTCTGGGGAGGTGGTACATCCTTACCACCAAAATGTTGGCAGGAACATTTTGATGAAAAAAGGTGTGGCTCAACCTGGCCTGTGCAAATGTGTCCGGGGTGTTAGGACTCTGCACTGCCATGGCCAGAGCATCCACTCTCTGGTTACCTTCCGCGATGGGACCAGGAAGGTTGGAGTGTGATCTCACATGCATTACAAAGAACAGTTGCTTTCGGTGGGAGATAAGGTACACTAATCTCGAAAGCAAGTGGTGGAGTTTTTTATTTGTCACCTCCTTGAGTAATGAATGTTCTGCCCTGACAGTTACACCGGCAACGTAAGCCGAATCTGTTACCAGATTGAAGGGCTGATGCGGAAACCGTTCAAAGGCCCTGACGATGGCTGCTAACTCAGCAATTTGTGGCGATCCCTCAACCACATCAACGTCGGACCCCCACTCCCGTGCTGTAGGGTCCCTCCAAACAAGGACAGACTTGTGGGAGCCTCCTGAGTTGTCTGTAAAGACTGTGAGGCCTTTGAAGGGCGTTTTACTTAAAAGAGATTCTGGGGCCAAATGAAAGGTCGAATTGAGTAATTTGTGGCTTGGTTTATGAGCAGAGATTTGGCCTGGATAACTGTCTTAAGGTGAACTGGAGATGTTCATTGGTTTGAAGCAAATGCTCCAGGAACCCAGTAGCTAATGCTATATGAATGCACGTGAAATCACAACCTGCCAGAGTGTGGAGGCGGGCTCGGGCCTTTACAATGATCTGAGCCATTAGTTCCTGACGGGTGGTGTTTTGCTCGGCTGGTGTGACAGAAAGACCCACTCGATAATAATGAGGGAATCTTTCTGTGACACATCCCATTGGTAAATAAGGCCGTGTAGCTGGGGTGACTTACCCAACAGCACCAATTCAAAAGGGACATCTGGGGTAACACGGTGTGCCTGGTGGGTAGAAAGGGCCTCCTGGACCTTCTCGATGGCTACCTTGGCTTCTGGTGTCAGGGGCAAGTCGAGGTCCTCGTTACCTTTCAGGAGGTGGAACAGTGGCGCGAGGTCCTCGGTTGTAATTCCCAGAAGTGGGCGGGCCCAATTGATAGACCCGCAAAGCTGGTGTAGGTCGCGCAAAGTTTTGGGGTCGTCTTTTATCGCCAGTTGTTGTGGCCGGATGGTGCGTTGACCGATGATAAGTCCAGGGTAGGTCCATGGGCACACACGTTGGATCTTCTCCTTTTGAATTTCAAATCCAGCTCCTTCGATCGTTTTGATGGTACTTTCTAAAGTCTGGTCCAGATAAGTTTGGTCTGCGGCACAGACCAGTGTGTCATCCATGTAATGGAATATGATAGATTTGGGGAACTTCTTCCTTATAGGAGAGAGGAGATGGGCCACATACCACTGGCAGATGGTAGAGTTCTTCATCCCTTGACAGAGAACTCGCCAGTGGTAATGCCTGAGAGGGGCTTGCCAGTTCAAGGATGGCACTGAAAAGGCGAATCGGGGTGCATTGGGGATGGAGCAGGATGTTAAAGAAGCAGTCCTTTATATTGATAACTGCTAACTTCCATTCTCGAGGGAGCATGGAGGGGGATGGAAGGCCTGGCTGTAGGGAACCCATGTCTTCAATGGCCTCATTGATTTTACGGAGGTCGTGGAGGAGCCTCCACCTGTCTTTGCCTGGCTTCCGCAAGACAAACACAGGGGAATTCCAAGGGCTGTTGGTAGGAATGATATGACTCTTGGAAAGCTGGTCCTCCACGAAGGCTTCGAGCGCACTCAATTTTTTCTTGCGTTAGGGGCCACTGGTCAACCCACACAGGGGAATCAGTTCTCCAGGTGTCGGGTGGTGCACCTCTCAGTGGCCCCCACTAGAAATCCCGAGGGGATGGGGATGGGATTTCTAGTCGGGTCCCCCACTGAGACAAAAGGTCCCGACCCCAGAGGGTGAGGCCAGCCTGAACGATAAATGGCCTGATGGTGGCTATGCGGCCGTCCGGCCCTTCCACTATGATGTTACTAGCGCTCCTCATGGAAGCTGTAGTTCCTCTGATACCAGAATACGCCCGAGTGCCAGTTTCAGTTTCCAAGCCTTGGGCCACTTGCAGCGGGCTGTGATGGTGACATCCGCTCCGGTGTCAACCATCCCTGTTAAATAAAACTCTGAGGTTTTGTTTCGGAGCTGGCATCCTAACAAAGGCTTATTGTAGCCCACTACCTCTATCCAAAATGCATCTGGGATTGTTTGATGCTTCTCCCAGTCCGGTGGCAATGGAAAAGCCCAGGCCATGATAGTTCCCACAGGCATAAAGTAAGGTGTGTCTATACATGTCACTGTGTCCATTAGCTCTTTTCCTGGCTCAACAGTCTGAACCTCCGATGTAATCATTAATGATTCAGGACCGTGAACCGGGTCAGTCATGATTAAATAGTCTTGGGCGCAGATGCATGGGGCAAGTGTGTCCGTGGGGATAGGATAAGTCCTGGAGTCGGAGAACTCAATAGTAATTGCGTTCCGTAGTTGGAGGTGAGTTCCCAGCTCGATGGCATGGAGCGCCTCAGAAACTCTGTCCTCCCAGTTTAAGTCGCAACAGCAACGAATTACCTCGGTTTCCTCTCTGGGGTCAATGAAGTTGGCACGGCAGGATGGAATGGCCTCACATTTGGTGTCTTTGCGTGGGGCCGATCCGCACTTCGCTGCCCGTTTTCTCGCGGCTGATGCTTGCCATGGTGAAACCGGCACACTGGACAGTTTACATATGTAGTCTTTGGTGGTTGGTTATGATCACCTTTATTCTCAGGGCAGTGCTTTATAAAATGTCCTAATTCCCCACAGTTAAAACATTTGGAGCTGGGCCTTGCTACTGCCATGACTTCTGCCACTTCTTTGGCTACTGCTTGGGCTATGGTAACCTCGGGAGAGGTCTGCTTTGCGCAAACCTCTAGCATCATATCAAGGGTGGGGGGTGGGTCCATAGGCAGTGTGGGAAAGAGAAAAATAAAGAGCAGAAAAGGGTGACCCCCCAGAAACTCACTCACCTGTCCAGAGGTGGCCAACAGAAACTCTTGGGGTGGTTCGTCTGCTAGGACCAACCTCCCACTTCTGGGAGGCTACCGGTCCCGCCTTGGAGCTGCTCAGCTAGAATGCAGAACAGTCCGTGGGGAGCTGGCAGCACCAAAGTGACTTAAGCCCAGAAAAGTACTGGGGACGCTTCCAGGAACATCCAGCAGGGGTCCCTGTTCAGGCGCCAGTTGCCGCAGAGTGTGGAGGTGGTAAGTCGCCGCAGCCTTCCGGAAGGGAATCAGGTAAGGACCAAGGGGCGGAGCAAGAGAGAGGGAACCAACTGGTGTACAGAGAGGGAGGGATTAGGAGAGGGGAGCCAATGAGGGCTATAACAGGGGAGAACTTTCTAGAGAACAGAGGAGAGTGGCATGCCAACGGGCCAATCAAATCTTGGTGACGGCCCACCAACGGACCTGGCCTGCTTTTGGGCCTTGTGGCTCCCCAACAGTGACCCTAGCCACCGCAACAAAGGGAGGGTCTAGGGTTTATATATGGGCCCAATAGGGGCGGAGAGAGTATCAGGGACCAATGGTCTGAGGGCACAGGGGCGGTACGTAGGTGGGACTAGGGTATGGGAACCAGTAGGAAAACTCTGAGGGAGTGGCGAGGGAACAAGGGCCAATGGGGGAACAGAAAAGGAACAACTTTCTGGGACCTGGACATATAAGGTGTAAAGGGGCAGGGAGGCCAACGGGCCAGTCGGGGAAACAGAACAGGGGAATATCAACATAATGAAACAAAGCATCCGGGGGAAGGCCTTTTCAGTCTCCCTAACATGGGGAGAATCTCTCAGGGCCTGTCTCTCCAGTGGACTCTCTTAGTCCCTCGACTGATAGGCCCATCAGCCTCCACAACTCCCCCTTCTTTATTAACTGAAAAGGCCTCCCCTAGGGACTTCTAAAGTAGACACTTTAAACAACCAAAACCACATAAAACAATAAAAATAATCAGAAGCACCCAAAAAATAGTTCTTAAAAAAGATGCAAACCACCCTTTAAGTCCCCAGTGTCCCAGCAGGTCTTCAAACCACTCTGGGGTCTTTTCAGTCTTGAAGTCCTTGATTAAGTCCTTTTATCTTCTGGATGCTCATGTGGATGCTCTTGCTGTGGGTGGTCAGATTAAAACAACACAGCCCCTCGAACTCCTGGCACCCGTGCCCATGGGTGAGCAGCAGATGATCAGTGGAGGCCTGATTTTGGAGGATGGCCTGCCTGGTGGTTTCTTTTTCTGTGAGGAGGTCACTTAGAGCTGCAGATGTCAGGTTGGCCTGCTTACCAAGCCAACACACCAGGTGAGAAAGCTCACTGAGGGCCTTAGCAGCGGCTACCCATTGTAGGAAAAGGGAGACCACGGCCCTCTTAGGCCTAGGCCAATCAATAATTTGACTATCACAATTTTCATCGAATTCTGTGAGCTCTCTATTTTGGCGGGCCAATTCATTTTTTTGCCAATCCTGAATCAAAGTTATGTTTAGCGTGAGGATGGTAAGCTGGCCAAGAGTACATGGCCCTCCCCAGAGGTGGGATGGGATTCTAGCCCATACCCTATCCCCACAGATAAGGAACACACCCTGGGGGAGCACTCTGGGTTGGTGAGTGGACACGGACAATGTGGGACTGGTGTAATTGCACCAATTTGCAGCATTATATGCTTTTTTGGTGGGCATCACATCTTTCGCATAGATGGTCTTGTGATGCCTCGATCCAAGCCAATCTTGGTTGGTGAGCTTATAACCAAATAACCACCAGTAGGTGGCTCTGGAGGACCCCAGCAGGTCCAATTCCTGGGGTTCCTCTGGTGCATGCGGCAGGATCCCCGTCCACTCATCCCAAGTGTCCACCGGGTTGGGCCTCCTCCCTGTGAAGGGGTATTCGTTGGGCTTTAGTGGAATCCCCACCAGGCATGTGGCCAGAGGATTATCCACGCTATTATCCTGTTGGAGGGTCTTCGCCGGGGTCACCCAGATGTTTTCTTTGGGCTGTGGGACTATCCAAGCAGCCACGCTTGATGACACCAGGAGCATCCAGAAGATGGCGGTGAGGTACATGCTGGGCATCATGATGTTAAACTTGCTGGGGTGGGTGCGCTGTCAGGGGAGTTGCTTCTGTTGGGGGGTGTTAAAGATTATTAATCCTAATGTAATTGTCTCTTGAGGGGCTTCCCTTCCTTCCCTTCTTCTCCTTCCCCCTTTTTATTTATTAAAGTTGCTGAAATGGGGGAGGTGCAATATAACGGAACAGAAAACATTCTAATACGGGTATTGGGGAGCATGGCTGTGGGAAGGGTAAAGTTGAGGGGTGGAGGTAGGGAAGGTAAAGTGGGAGGGAAAGTAATAGAGGGGAGGTAAAGTTTGGGGGGGATGCCAAGGACGTCTGACTCATCCAGTAGAGGTTGAGGCACTGGTTGCGGGACAGTGGGCCGGTGTCTGTGATGAGGATCTGTGCTGTCTCCATCTCCACACGGTGCTTCTTTGGTCACTTGGTTGGTCTCTGTCAGTCTCAGGTGGATTAGTGTCCGTGTGAGCGGTGTTTGTTGGGCTGGTGTAGGGTTTGATGTTTTTGCCCAGAAGCCACCTGGGGCCCAATGGCATGGACACACAGGCATCCCCCAGGTTATCAACGGGAAAGGGCCTGATATCTGTTGAGTTTCCGGATCCTTAATCAGCACCAGCATCTTCTCATTGAGCTTTGCTCAGGCCGAATTTGAGAAGTGCTGGAATACGGGGTGGGTTGGCTCCGTGAATGAGCTATTCAGGAAACTGATCATGAAAAGAGCCTTATAGAGCCTCTCAATGGGAGGACTGGTCTCTGTCCCTGCCCGCTGCTGGTCAAGGACCCGCTTGATGGTACCATGGGCCCTCTCCACAACTGATTGTCCCGTGGGTAAGTGGGATATGCCAGTGCCGTGCTTAACCCCCCACTGGTTAAAAACTCTCGGAGTTTGTGGGAGGTATAAGCAGGGCCATTGTCAGTTTTTATTTCTTCAGGGACACTCCAGGTGGCAAACGCAAGGAGGAAGTGCTGGATGGTGTCCTTGGCCTTCTCTCCCATGTGGGCCGATGCAAACACTGCTCCTTAGAAAGTATCGATGGACATATTAATGTATTTCAGTCTACCAAATGATGGATAGTGCATGACATCTGTTTGCCACAACTGGCAGCTGTTGAGTCCTTGGGGGTTAACCCTGGAACCCATTGATGGTATTTGGTGATGCTGGCAGTTGGGGCATGTGGCCACTATTGCCCTTGCTTGGTCACGTGGCAGGTGGAACATTCTCATGAGGGCTGGCACATTCTGATGATAGAAGTTGTGGCTCAGCTTGGCCTGTGCAAAGATGTCAGGTACATTTGCAGCTTGCACAAGCATGGCCAGGGCATCAGCTCTTCTATTTCCCTCTGCGATGTGCCCTGGGAGGTTGGTGTGTGATGTCATATGCATTATATGATAGGGTTGCTCTCAGTGGGAGAGGAGGTAAATCAGCCTCGAGAGCAATTGGTATAAATTTGGATTAGCCACCTCTTTCAGTAAAGAGTGTTCTGTCCTGCCAGCTATACCGGCTATGTCTGCCGAATCCGTGACCAGATTAATAGGTTCTCTGAACCTCTCAAAAGCCCTAACGACAGCTGCCAGCTTGGCAATTTGTGGGGACTTCAACAATTTCGATGTCAGACTCCCACTTCTGCGTCTTTGGATCCCTCCAAGTAATGACAGACTTGTGGGATCCCCCTGAACCATTGGTGAAAACTGTCAAGACCTTAAGAGGTGTTCGACTTTGTAGCAGTTTTGGGGCCAGATGGAAAACCGAATTGAAAAGTTTGTGGCTAGGTTTATGTATTGAAATTTGGCCCGTGTAGCTGTCCAGGGTGAACTGGAGGTGCTCATTGATCTGGAGCAAATGCTCCAGAACCCCTGTGGTCAGTGGTAGATAGATGCATGTGAAATCACACCCCTCAAGGGTGCAGAGGTGTGCCCTGGCTCTGATGATGAGCTGAGCCATCAGCTCCTACGGTGTTGTGATGGTCTTAGTAGGCTGGAACAATGATAAGGAGTGGGTCCTTCAGGGTCGAGTCCCATTGAAAAATAAGTCCATGAAATCTGGGTAACTTACCCAGGACGATGAATTGTAGTGGAAGAGCTGGATCTGTTCTATGAGCTTGCCGCAAGGATAGAGCCTCCTGGACCTTCACAATGGACTCCTGGGCTTCCAGGGTGATGGTTCTAGGCGAGTCGAGGTCCTTGCTGCCACAAAGGAGATTGGAGAGTGGTGTGAGGTCCTCTGTCATAATTACCAGCAGGGGACGCACCCAGTTGATGGACCTGCACAGCTGATAGAGATCGCGGAAGGTCCTTGTGTTGTCCATTATGGTGAGCTGCTAGGGTACGACGGTCCACTCGCCGATCTGGAGTCTCAGGTAGTTCCACGGACAGGTGCGCTGGACCTTATCCTTGTGGATCTCAAATCCGGCATCTTTGATGGTCTTTATGGTCTTTGATAAAACTGTGTCCAAATAAGACTGGTCTTGGGAACATATCAGTATATCATCCATATAGTGGATGTCAGGAATGAGGCCACACTCTCTTTGAAGTTTAAAAACTGATTTATTAAACAAAACGGCCAAATTCCTTAATTAAAAAAAATCTCATCTGGGTCTGCAGCGATTGAAGACACTTGCAGCCAAAAAGGCTATAAACCCAAAACAAAGACCCACAGTGCTGGGTCTTGCCTGGGCTAGCCCCAGGCAAAATAGTTTAATAAGCAGGCCTAGGATCCCCAGCACTGGGCTCTGCCTGGGCTAATCCTGAGCAATGTGTTGCAGAGACAAAGGGCAACAACCAAAGCAGGCAAAGAGCACTCCTCAGTCTGTGTTCAGTGTTTTATACTCCTCTGGCTCCTCCCATCACCGCCCACTGTCCTGCCTCCAAAGTAGGAGATGATTGGTGGAGTTCTTTCAAAGTCCAACTCATTGGTCCTGGTTCAGGAGATGATGTAAGGCCTTTCAACCAATGGCTCGCTGGTTCCTAGGGGTGCAGTCTCTGGGTGATGTCACCTGAGTTTCTGGCGGGAAACTTCTTCATTGAAATTCATGGTTACCATGGAGCTTGGTGACAGGTTACCGGTCAGTTTTCTAAATACAGCACTTTGGCTATGGGTGAGGGGTTTTTCTCTCTGGAACACAGCTAAACTTAGAGGTGAATTCAAAAGATATCATAGAGTTTTTCAATATAGTTTAAACTCTTGAACTTTGTTTAAAACTTAAGTGTAATACTTAACACTTAAACATTAAGGAACCTAAATTACAGATTCTCTTAATCTCAAGAATTAATTAACAACTTAATTAACTATTAACAACACTCATATTTTAAATTAATTACTTGTCACTTCATAAATGCGAAAGCCAAGCTTTCTGTTTTATGTATGACAGTGGAGGATGATGGCGTCCGGGAAGGTCTTTTGGATTGGTGAAAGGATGTGGGCCACGTACCACTGGCAAATAGATGGTGAGTTCTTCATCCCTTGAAAGAACACTTGCCAGTGGTACCTTTTTAGAGAGGCCTGCCTATTCAGGGATGGGACTGAGAAGGCAAACCAGGGTGCATCTCAAGGATAGAGGGGGATGTTAAAAAAGCAGTCCTTGATGTCTGTGACTGCGAGTCTCCATTCGCGTGGCAGCATGGAGGGTGAGGGCAGGCCGGGATGCAGGGGACCCATGTCCTCAATGACCTCATTGAGTTTCCTGAGGTCGTGGAGGAGCCTCCACCTGTCCTTGCCAGGTTTTTTAATAACAAAGACAGGGGAGTTCCAAGGGCTATGGGTGGGTATTATATTGCCCTTTGAAAGCTGCTCCTCCACAAGGGACTCTAGGGTGCACAGCTTTCCAGCTGAATAGGGCCACTGATCCACCCACAGCGGATCGTCAGTCTTCCACATCAGTGGTGGGGTGGCGCGCTCTGCAGTGGCCCCGACTAGAAATCCCGAGGCGACGACGGGATTTCTAGTCGAGTTCTCCATTGGGACAACAGGTCCCTGCCCCACAAGGTAATTCCTGCCCTTACCACACAGGGTCGGATGGTGGCAATCTGACCCTCGGGTCCCTCCACAATGATGTTATGTTTGCTGCGCATGGAGACCGCAGCACCACCAATCCCTGAGATGGTTCCCATCGCTGGAGTCAGCTCCCAGTCCTGCGGCCACTCAGAGAGGGCAATGATGGTGACATCTGCTCCGGTGTCTGCCATCCCTGGAAGGCAATATTTAACACCTTTATTAGACAGGCCACACTCAATGATGGGTTTATCTGGGCCCACAACCTCAACCGAGCACACCATCGGGTTCTCCGGGATCCAGTCTCTACGATGTGGTAGAAGGAAACACTGTGCAATGGCTGCTCCCCAGTGTAAATTCCAAGGCGGCTCATTGCAAGAAACTGTCACAAAAATTTTGTCCTAAGGGCTGACGGTTCGCATTTCAGGTATAACATAAAGTTCATCTGGCCTGTTAATACAGTCACCAATAATTCGAATGTCACAAGGGCCATCTGAAGGCCCATATTTTCCGGTGGGGATAGTGTACATGCCCTCATCATCAAATTGGATTGAAAGGGCACTCACCAGTCGGCGCTGGGTTCCTGTCGGCGGGTTCAAACAGGACGGGGACCCAGGACAGACGCTCCAGGAGCTTTTTTATTATTTTATCAGTCTCACATACAGAGTTGAGACAGAGGAGATGTTACAAGCTCGCGTTGTCGAAGGCATTCCGGAGATTTTCGGACTACAAAGCATTCTTAAAAGCTTTTCAGCCAATAGCATATTTTTAAAAGTTATAGACAACTGTCTTTAACCAATCCTCGTTAGCGCACGTATACCTGTTATACACAATACTTGCTTGTTTGTATCTTATATAACAATGCACAGTATTCCATTATTAAGCTTAGCTTTATCTATCTTGCTAAACATATTTTTGCAACTCAAAGCTATCTCAGCCAAACCTAGAAACTCTAACCGTTATTTTAATGTCCTTGCTTAATGTATAATTGTATCTTCTTGAAGTTTTTCACAGGCAAAGCTAATCCTAAACTCTTCCGCCTTCTTTCTGAAACCCGCTTTTATTTCTCACCCCTAAAAATCTTTCTACCTTTTCTTGTGTTTCCCACAGGTTCCCATCTTTATTCACTGGAACGCCTCGGAGACTCGGAGTTCTGGTCGGCGTAATCCTCCGAAAGATACCCTCCGGCATCCGAGCTTCCAGAATGGTGGGCAGGGCAGGGCGGAACAGCTGCACATTTGGTGTCATCACGTGGGGCCGTCCCGTGCTCTGCCTGTGGTTTCCTGGATGCTGCTGATGGTCTGGGTGATACTGGTGAGGCCACCTTCGACGTTGCTGCCAACTTGATGGAGGGCTGTCCCCAAGTCTCTCAAAGTCATGATGTTCGGGGTAGTCTCTAATAAAATGTCCTGTCTCTCCACAGTTATAGCAGCACTGGCTGTCCTTGGATGATGCTACTAACACCTCAGCCACCCCTTTCGAGACTGCCATTGTGATGGTATGCTCAGTCGACGTCAATTTGGTGCAGGCCTCAATCATCTGCTCAGTTGTTGACTCTGGGTCAAGAGGCAGGGCCGTTAAGATCTTCTGGCACTCTCCGTTCATGTTGGCCATCGCCAAATTGCGCAACAGTTCTCTGCGGGCCTCTGTGTTCTCAACCTGCCTCTCAATTGAGCCCTTTAGGCGGTCAATAAACTTGACTCCTCTGAGCCCTGCCTAATGTCTGCAAAGTTCAGGGTGGGGGTGGCATCATCTGGGGTCTGAAGCAGAACTGTCTTTGCTGCTTTTTTAATGTTGGTAAGGACAGCCTTGGGGAGATCCTGCGCTTGGGTCTTGCAGTCGTTCAAAGTTACCTTCTCTGCTTAGATGGTCCATAGTAAGACGAACCCTAGCTTCGTCTCCCCTATACGATGTTATTAGCCCCTTCAGATGTTTCTTCCATGTCCTCTCCCACAGCATGTATTCGGCCGCGGAGAGGAGACATGACATAATGTTCTTAATGTCATGGGGCACTAGGGTATGTGCAGAGAAGGTAATTTGTAACAGATTTTTAAAATAAGGCGACCCCCGCCCATAGTTCTTGCTGGCCTTGCACAGCTCCTTAAGCTCCCCGTATGGGATGGGCTGCCAATGGGGATTCCTTCCCATCTTGTATACAACCAGGGCTGCGTAGGGTGTTATCTTTCCCACAAGCTCCCAGTTACCGTCCCTGGTGGCCTGCTTTCTCACCATGGCCCAGTGATCCTCAGGGTCTGAACCGGCCTCCAAGGAGTCACTGCTCTACTCCTCTGAAGAGGAGGGAGAGGGCCTGGCTGGTTTATGGGGTTTTTGGCGGACCGGAGCTGCCTGGTGTCGTGTGGCAGTGGATGCCAAGATGGTGCCCTTCCCATTGCCACCACACTCCCTTTCGGTCCCGATAGCATGGGAACTGGAAGTGGGTTGGTTCTCATGGGTGGAGCCACTGATGGAAGACGTGGGGACACAAGAGGGAGAGGTGGGATCTGCGACAGGAAGGGAACTGCTGATGGAAGGGGAGGGACCCAACGCAGACACACCCACCGATGTGGAAAAGGAGGAGCCACAAAAGGAGGAGGGGCCGGGCATGGTGACATGCGCAGAGAAGGACAGAGGAGGGTCGCAGGGGACACAGGCATGAGAAGTAGACAAAATGGCCACCACTGGCATGTGTTTGGCACCATTTTGTGTGGCCGGGGTAAGGGCAGGAAAACTTGGAGTGGAGGGAAACAAGATGGCGGGGCTGGCCACATTGCCAACACCATCTTGGGGGATAACTGAGGGTGAAGCAACTGGGTAAGTGGGCAAAGGTACGAAGGTTAGGGGAGAGTCCAGAACAGCATGGCCAGTGCTGTCCTGGGAAGGGGACAGAGGAGATTGGGAGATGTCAGGGAGATGGCAGAAACCCTGTGCCCTTGGGTGGGATCCATCTCCCAATCTCTCCTGAAGTGAGGAAGAGGGTTTAGGAGCACGAGGGGAGGATCGCAGGGAAGGGTTTTTTAACTGGGGTTTAACAGCACCCGAACGTTCCCCAATACCCTCAACAAATTTGACGATAATTGCAAACAAAGGATAAAATTTCCCCACCAAAAAATCTCCCCGAGCTTGTGACATGAACAACTTTCTCCCAACTTGATCCCAGAAGTCATTAGTTAAAACTGACTCCTGTGAAACAGAAGGAAAATACTTAAACAGCCAATGAATAAACTCTTCAATTCCTCCTTGAAAAACGAAAATTTCACCTAACAAGGGCATCTTTAAGTTGGGCATAAACTTCCCACTGGGGATGGGTCAGTTTAGCTCCCATCTCCACTCTTCCCAACACCCTAGAGGAAAGGACTTAACAAAAAAGATAGAAAAAACCCCGAACTATCACACTCACCAAACACTGGGGTCAAAGGAAACTTTCGTGGTGGTTCGCTGGCTCCGACTGATCCTCTGTTCTCCAGAAGGTTGCCAGTCACCCCTCGGATCGTGCTGATACAACTCAGGGCTCTTTCTGGGGAAGCAGCTGCTCTGAAAGCGGCTTAAATTCCAGCAGCGATGAACTGCTGGAGATGCTTCCGGGAACGTCCAGACAAAGTCCCTGTTCGGGTGACACTTGTCACGGCGGGTGCTTGCAGATGGTAAGGTGCTGTGACCTTCCCAAAAGCGTCTCCTGCTGGAAGCCGCTCAGTGGGGCCGCTACACGCTCACGCACATGCACAAACACACCCCGGATAGCTTCTGTAAGATAAGCCAATAGTGAAGAAATAGGAAGGGTTCTTTGTATGGAGTTCCACGGGAGGAGTTTATCGCAGCCACACACGTGAAGGGGTCCAGGGATGAAGACCAAAATAAGGGAGGGTCCAGGGTTTATATATGGGTCCNTGACCTTCCCAAAAGCGTCTCCTGCTGGAAGCCGCTCAGTGGGGCCGCTACACGCTCACGCACATGCACAAACACACCCCGGATAGCTTCTGTAAGATAAGCCAATAGTGAAGAAATAGGAAGGGTTCTTTGTATGGAGTTCCACGGGAGGAGTTTATCGCAGCCACACACGTGAAGGGGTCCAGGGATGAAGACCAAAATAAGGGAGGGTCCAGGGTTTATATATGGGTCCAATAGGGGCGGAGAGAGTATCAGGGACCAATGGTCTGAGGGCACAGGGGCGGTACATAGGTGGGACTAGGGTATGGGAACCAGTAGGAAAACTCTGAGGGAGTGGCGAGGGAACAAGGGCCAATGGGGGAACAGGGAAGGAACAACTTTCTGGGACCTGGACATATAAGGTGTAAAGGGGCAGGGAGGCCAACGGGCCAGTCGGGGAAACAGAACAGGGGAATATCAACATAATGAAACAAAGCATCCGGGGGAAGACCTTTTCAGTCTCCCTAACATGGGGAGAATCTCTCAGGGCCTGTCTTTCCAGTGGACTCTCTTAGTCCCTTGACTGATAGGCCTACCGGCCTCCACAGTCACAGCCTGGAGCACGGCTGCTCCCAGGGGACACCCTGGGGCAGGAGGCCGGCAGGGATTGGTTCCCCACACGCTGCAGCTGCCTGTGCCGTGTGAGACAGAGCCCCCATGCGAAGCCAGCCCTATCTGGGAAACAGCCAGGGCCGTGCCACCCCGCAGCTCCCTGCAAGGCCCGGCTTTGGCAGCTTCGAGGCCCAAAGCCCAGTGCCAGACAGTTTTCCCCTCCCATCTCTGTCTACAGCTGACCCAGAAATGTCCCACTGGGGAGTGCCCCTTTCCTGTCACAGTCACTGCCATCCTGGGAGCAGATCTGGGGCGTGCGGGGAAGCTGGGCAGGAGCGAGCTCCGCAGTAAACTGCCGCCCTGCAAAAGACGGCAGAATCTGAAAGTCTCTCCTCGAGGCCATCTCCGCTCTTGCACTACTCAAAAGCCCAAAGGTGCGCTTCGTGTCAGCCGAGAAGCCGAGCGCCGGCACACTGCCGCCACAAAGCCCGGCCCCGCTCAGTCAGCTGCCGGCGAGCCCCGCGCCGCCCTCACGCCCTGCCCGAGCCCTTGGCGCGCTGCCTCCCCCGAGCGGCCCGCACCTGGCGCCGGCGCTGCGCCCGCGGGCGGCCCTGGAAGCGCTGCAATGCCCCGCGCTGAGCGGTGCCAGCGGGCCGCTCGTGTGGGCGGTCGAAAGGGACTTTGCGTGGCCGCCCCCACTCGGCCCTCGGACCCCGCTTTTGGCCCCGAGCCAAGGCCGGCCCGCTCCCGGGCCCCGCGGCACCGCCCTCCGGCCCGCCCGTGTCGTGCCAGCCCCATTTGGATCAGCCGCTCGCCCGCCGCCAGAGACATTGGCTCCGGCACCAGGGCCGGGCAGCGGCGCCTGCGGAGCCCCGGGAAGCCCTCGGCGCTGGGCCGGCGTGGAGTCCCCTCCTGGCTTCGTCCTCGTCCTGTTTGGCGGCTGCAAGGCCACTGAGACGAGGACGGAGGGGGGGCGGGTAACAGGGGAGGGGCTTTGCACATGCCTGTGGCAGTGGATATTGGGGGTCCCTCCCCATCCGTGGGGGGTTTTGGGGGGCACAGGAGGGAGCAGGTGGGGCTGTGCAGGGAATACGAATAGAGGGGGAGATTTGTGGTGGGGGGCAAGACAGGGACACCCCAGAAAGCCTCTAAAATTGTCCCTTGGCCCTACCTGAACCAGCCTAATTCAGCCCTGAAATGGCTTCAAAGTCCCCAAATCTTGCATTGGGGGCATCAGGACAGACACGTGTCCCAGCAGCTGCGTGCCCAGCCAGGAGGAGGAGCAGAGCTGGGGCTGTTCCCAAATTTCCCCTGCCCCGATGACACAGCTGCACACGGGCTGAGGGGGGGCTGGATCAGGCTTTCTTGTCCACATGCATGCCAGGAGTGAGCACAAAATCCACCTGCACCCTCTGCAGCATGCCATCTCGGAGCAGAGCCAATTCCCAAAGGAAGCCGTGAGCCTGTGGTAAGCCACTGCTGGAGCAGGTTCCTAGGAGCACCTGTGGAAGCTGGGAGAGAAGAGCCCACCTGGAGCAGGTTCCTGCCAGGATTAATAATCAGGTGGGTTCCAACCACAGTGTCTCCTTGCTTCCTAAAGGCCCCACAGTGTCACTTTGGCCTCTCAGTTCCACCAGGTTCCATAGCGTCACAGTGGTACCCAGGGTTCCCCAGATTCCCTAGCGTAACAAACGGTCTCCAGGGTTCCATGAGGTTCCATGGTGTTACAGTGGTGCTCTCTGTGACAGCCTCTGGAGACATGGGAGCAGTTGCTTTGCTTCTGGTTCCTCTGCACTGTGACACAAAAGAAACTCAGGGAGCAAAGGAGACACGTTGTGATGCTCTGGAACTACACAGAAACCTGGCCCAACTGTGAAGTCACAGAGGCTCAGAGAACGCAAGAGACCCCGTCTGATGCTAGGGAGGCTGAAGGAACCCTGGCTCCACTATGACACCACGGAAGCTCAGGGAACCCAGGAGACCCTTTGTTGTGCCAGGGAAGGTGACGGAAACCTGGCTCCACTGTGACACAAAGGAAACTCAGGGATCCATGGAAAGTGTTAGGAGACAAGGGAAGCTGACAGGACCTGCTGCAGAGACCTGAGCGCAGTTGCTCTGCTTCTGCTTCTTCTGCCCTCTCTTGCACCCTGCGGACCCATGGGCACAATCTGCTTTGTTGTTATTGTTCTTCT
>VXAZ01004030.1:0-23435 GCA_013399875.1 Gymnorhina tibicen
ATATCCGTGGGAATTCTCCTCTTGTGGAATTGTGCTTGAAGGCAGCAGCAAACCCATGAACAACACTGAGGGATCACAGCCTGGTAAAAGTGGTCAGAAAGGACGTTTAGATAGAAATAAAGAAATCCTGCTTCAAAAATATGAGAGATCTTTGAAGGAGTTAATAGGTGATAAACAGGAATTAATAAAGGATTCATAGGTTAATAACAAATGAGTTCATAGGTACAAAATCCAGATGATTAATTTATCTTTCAAAAAATCCTTCACAAAGTCCCTTCACTAACAGACCTGAAGGAATATGACCTGTCCTGAGGGAGGGGAGATGCCTTTTCTGGACTCTGAGTGACCAAGAGAGTCAATGAGCTTCTTTGAGGAAAGGAAAATGACAGTAGAGCTTCCCAAAATTCTGGCCTGACCTTGTGCCTTTTAACTTTCTCACCAGCAAGTTTTTGTTGGTTTTGGAAGGTGTGGTTTTCAAACTCCCAAATTTTCTGTGCTTCAACAGCCTCCAGGACAGTGAAACCTAAAGGTGCTTGTGAAAAGCTGAGGGAAGAGCTCTGAGTTCTGAAGGATTAGGTGATAAAAAGTGATAAAAGGCCAGGACAAGTTTATGGTCAATAAAGGCTGTCACAAATGTAGGTGCAAACAGCCCTGAGTGCCCACACAGAGCCACAGGGTGTGAATGGAAGAGCTCTGGGAGGGGACAGGGCCATGGAAACGCCTGCTCAGCACTCTGAGCTCCAGAGGTTCCCAGGTTTATTGGGAAATCCTCCAACTCCAAGGCAGACCGGAGCTCAAGGTGGAGGGGCTGAGCTCCCCCTGCCTCAGAGAAGGGGCTGAAGCAAGGGGGGAGGCTCAGGTGAGGCTCAGGTACCTCTGCTCAAGCTCTGAGCATGAGCTAAGTACAGCATTGCCACTGGTTTTGGGTGGAAAAGGCATTTGGACAAGTTCCTGCTGGAGATTTTTTGGGAATTAGCTGGGAAGATGGATATGAAACTTTAGTTCCAGAGGTTTTTAGCCTGTGGTGGTCTGGATCAAGGCAGCTCAGCCATGATGACAGCAGCCCTTCCTCATCACCTGCCTGAATATTTGTGTAAATGACCTTTTACGTCTCTTCCAACCCCAACCATTCCATGATTCTGTGATTTCTGACCACAGAATCCCAGCATCATTAAGGTTGGAAAAGCCCTCTAAGATCATCGTGATGGTCACCACTAAACCATGTCCCCAAGGGCCATATCCACAGAGCTTTTGAACATTTCCAGGGATGGCGAATCCTCCACTTCCCATTCCAATGTTTGCCAGCCCTTTCAGAGAGGAAATTTTCCCTCACATCCAACCTGTTCCTATGGAAGTTCTTCTGCAAGTAAATCATTTTAGGGCAAAGCCAGACATGAAAGGAGTCATCCAAACACCAATTCCTTTTTATGAAGGAAAATAAGTGGAAGCTGGATAAACAATTCATATTGTTCCTCATTAGTTCACACTAATCAGTAGAGTGTCTCAAATAAGCATTTAATTAAGAATTAATGTGGCGGCTGTTATAAAATGAAATATTAATTGGAAAAGGGAAGTTTCAGGTTTGTTTAGGTGCAAGGAATCTGCCCACCTCACGCTTAACTTGATTACACAAGTGCTTTCCAATTTGTGAATTGTTTAATGTATACGAGTCAGAAGGACCTGACATTTAACGAGGGAACACTGGCAAATTAATTCCATTTGGAGCTAAAAATGCAGCTGGATATTTGGTGGCAGGGCTGTTAATGAGGGCCTCCTCATCACAATTCCATGTTTCCCTGTGTGCTAATGAACTGCCCTGGGATCACGTGGCAGAAGGATTAAAGAACAATTGGGATTTCATGGATCAGTGAGCGATGGCAGCTGGGATCTGACACAGGGGACACCTGAGCTTGGGGACAGGGGGACAGGGGGGATTCTGCCCCTCTGCCCCACTCAGGTGATTCCCCACCTGTAGAGCTGCCCCAGCCCTGGGGCCCAGCACAGGAAGGACCTGGAGCTGCTGGAGCCAGTCCAGAGGAGGCCACGGAGCTGCTCCAAGGGCTGGAGCCCCTCTGCCATGGAGCCAGGCTGGGAGAGCTGGGGGTGCTCACCTGGAGAGGAGAAGGCTCCAGGGAGAGCTCAGAGCCCCTTCCAGGGCCTAAAGGGGCTCCAGCAGAGCTGGGGGACTTAGGACAAGGGATGGAGGGACAGGACACAGGGAGTGGCTTCCCACTGCCAGAGGGCAGGGCTAGATGGGATATTGGGAAGGGATTCCTCCCTGGGAGGGTGGGGAGGCCCTGGCACAGGGTGCCCAGAGCAGCTGTGGCTGCCCCTGGATCCCTGGCAGTGTCCAAGGCCAGGCTGGACGGGGCTTGGAGCAGCCTGGAATAGTGGAAGGGGTCCCTGTCCATGGCAGGGATGGCACTGGATGGGCTTTCAGGTCCCTTCCCACACAAATTACCTGGGGATTCCATGAATTCTGCTGTCAATGGAAGCATTTCCACCTCTTTCTGACTTCTCCCAGTTATGACCCAAGGACTCCCAGGCATTTCAGCACGAGGAGAAGGCTGGGATTTACAAGAAGGAACAGAACAGAGCCATCAGCACCTGGATGTCCCTCTGGTGCTCCAGGCACCTGAAGCTCCACAGCTGCCGGAGCTGAGGCAGGCTCTGAGCTGAACACAATTATCCACAGGCTGGAAGTTTCAGGGACTGAAACTTTTCTACATTGCTGCCGCCTGAATTTGCCAAATGCTTTCAGCAGAGAAGGTAGTAAAAGAGAATTTTTTGAACATGTCAAAACACCTCATTTTCACATTTTCTAGAAGGAAATATTTTGGTTTGGAAATGAGAAAATGCTCTGTGCCAATATTCCCTGTGTGACAGCACTCAGACTCCTTTCTCCCTAAATGACAGGGTTTTGTTGTTTCAAATTGACAGAGATTTTCCCTCTTAACAAGCCTTTTATTTTCGAGACCCTGAATAAAACAGGCAAAATATTCTCTCATTGTTTGAATGAAAGAATTTGAGTGAGCCCAGAATATTCCAGTACTTTTCCTTCACTGAGTTCTCTTGGTTTGCATCATCAAAAGAAATTTCCTTGCTCTGCCACTCCTCTCCATTAGCACTTCTCAATGTCACCTCAGCGTCAGGAGGAAGGGGAATAACCTGGGAAGGTGATTCCTTAGGACCATTTATAATGTGGTTTTTTGGGAGAGTGACACAGGGGACATGGGACTGCCCCACCCCGGCTCTGTGCAGAAGCCAAATCCCAGCTCCTTTTCTGCGTGTGTAGTGAGGAGTAGCTGCAGGCAGCGAGGAGAAGTGTTAATCACCGAGAAAAATAGAGCTGTAAATCCCTCTAACAGCCTTTCAGTCTTATCCCTTTTCTCCTCTCAGGTAAGTCCTCTCCCTGTGCAGTTCTATCTCCCCAGGCTCTGTCCTGACCTCCCAGATGTTGCTGTCTCTGCTCTGGCCTTGTTTTTCTCTGAGTTTGGTTTTACACAGATAATTGTCCAAGCTGTCACTTTTCAGGGTGAGTGCTTGGGCACACTTTGTTCTGCTCCAAGATCCAGCATTTTCCCTTTGGCTCCTCAGCCCCTTCTGGCACCTCCTGCCAGCCCCTCTGCTGCTCGATCCCAGCAGGAACAGAGCTGGGGCTGGAGCCAGCAAGGACTAAAACGCTCCCTGACAACCTGTGGCGAGAACCACCTGACTGCAGGTGGGCAGAACTTTGGCTTCAGCTCCACACGCCCTCCCCAACACTTCCCTCCAAATGTTCTCAGCTGAGATCGCAGCTTTACGATACCTCTACAGAGCAGAGAAACTGAGAAACGCCTCAAAAAAGGGGTCAAATCTCAGAAGGTTTGGGGCACAATGCATCAAACCCAGCACTGGGAGCTGTACAGAGATGTCAAAGCCAAAACTGGAGCATCCCACTCAGCTGATTCTGACTTGTGCTGAGAGCTCCCAGCTCAGCTCCCTCAAAACTCTCTCCTCACTCAGGGCTGGTCTCCATCTGACCGAGGCTTCTGGTGCTCATTTCCCACATTATTTGTGAGTGTGTCACCACCAAATGCCGGAGCTGAAGGCTAAGTTCCCAGCATGTCAGCACCTCCCGACTCCTCCAGCCGGAGGTGTGAGCCAAGGGGGGATCATGTGGCCCAAACTCTGGGGGTTGCCACTCGAAGGAGAAGAATGGTAGGTGAGTGCTAAAAGTGCTGGTTTGTCACCCAAATGGAGGAGTTGGCAGGAGGACTCCAACTGCTGCAACCTGCCCACCTACCCGAGCCCAGCCTGACAAAGACGGGATGATTCCATTGAAGGAAGGTCACGTTATCCCTGGATTCCTGCAGGGGCTGAAACCGCAGTGCTGGGAAAGCTTTGCGAGTTCAGAACCTGCCTCACCTGAGCTAAAGTGCCCTTGTCCCCAAAATCCCAGATTTACCAGGTTTGATCCTCCTGGGTTTGGATCTTTTCCAGCTCTTCTTTACAGCACCCCTTGCCTCCAGATTTGAGTAACACTCAAGTCCTGAGCTGTCCCTCTGCTCATGCATGAATTCAGCTCAGCTCTGAATGCCTTTTCTTCTTTATCCAGGGTACCTGCTCTCCCATTCTTCCTGGCATTCCAGAGCTGCTTCTTCCTCGCTCTGTCAGTCAGGATTGAGTGAAAGGAGAAGTTTTTAATGTGCTTTCCAGTCAATTGCTTTTATGAGCTGAATGCGGTGGAAGTGCTGCCTGTGAAGTTGTGAACTCGGTGCCTGTGCCCAGCACATCCTGGCTTTCCTGTGCCCAGGGAATTAGGGAACACTCTCCTCATTCATCAGAAAGCACAGGGAAGTTCCCAGACCAATGATTAAGTGCGTTCCAGTGCTCAGAATTTAATTTCTTCTTGGCTTTTGCCTTGAATGAGACAGCACCTTACTGCTGCACAGAGTCCAGCTCAGTCTGAGCTCAGTCTGGCTGCCTGGCCAGGCTGAGCAGCCCTCAAGCCACAATCCCATGGCTGTTATCCAGGGAAAACCTCTCTCTTCAGCCTGTGCTCTAATACCAGCCATACTGGATATTAGGAAGGGTTGGACAGGGCTTGGAGCACCCTGGGATAGTGGTGTTCCTGCCCATGGCGGAGGGTGGAATGAGATGGGCTTTAAGGTCCCTTCCCACCCAAACCATTCCATGATCCTATGACCCTCATAATCTCTTATTTCGGATCTAAAAATGTGAGGTCACTTGGTTTTTTCAGGCTGAAGAAGAGGAGACTGAGGGGAGACTCCTTGGGGTCTTCAACACCCTCCCAAGGGCAGCTCTGATCTCTGTTCCCTGGGACAAGGACAGCACCCAGGGAACAGCTGGAGCTGGGCCAGGGCAGGCTCAGGCTGGAGATCAGGGAAAGGTTCTTCCCCCAGAGGGTGCTGGGCACTGCCCAGGCTCCCCAGGGAATGGGCATGGCCCTGAGGCTGCCAGAGCTCCAGGAGCGTTTGGACACCGCTGCCAGGGATGCCCAGGGTGGGATTGTTGGGGTGTCTGTGCAGGGCCAGGAGCTGGGCTGGATGGTCCTGGTGGGTCCCTTCCAGCTCAGAACATTCCATGATTCTCCGAAATGTACCACTTAACACCTTTTTCCTGGTTACCAATTGGAATTGGCCGATTATTCATCAGAAAAACCCACTGGCTTCATTCAGCCCTTGCCCTGTGGGTGAATAACTCCTCAGCAGAGCAGGGAGTTCCTGCACAGCCACCACCCCTGAGCTGAGGACTCAGGCCTGGACTTGTCTGAAGATGAAACTGAAGGGCAGTGGAGGCTGTCAGAGATGGGAGTACTCAAATTTCCTGTTGGCTCTGCCCTGCTTGGAGTGGTGAAAAGCCCAGGGAGAGTGAGACACTGCCTCAGAGGTGAAGGGGAAAAGCAGGGAAGAGCAGAGATGGGGAAAAGCAGCTTCCATGGGTGTCTTTTTCCCTGCTTGCTGTTTGTTTCCAGTGGATTCCCAGACCCCTCGGCACCATCCACGCTCTGTGGGACTTTCACACAGCACTGATTTCTGCCCAACCCGACAGTGGTTTACCAGAAGAGGTTTCCTTTCATTCTCAGTGATGGAGCTCAGTAATTTTTCAGCCTTAAAGGATTTCTCCTCACTCAGGTCTTGCTCCCCAAAGGGCTCCCACTGCCCATCCTGTGCTGCTTATTCCCCTTCAATCCCACTGATGTCCCTGTCGGAATTGATCCCTCTGCCATTTTCCCAGCAGGGCATGGACTCCTCGCTCTCCTCCAGGGATGTTATGATGTTATTTCTCTCTCTGATGCTCCCTCATTTGTCTGTTAGACCCTTCTGCCCAAACCCATTCTTATGGAAAATTCCATCTCTCATTGCAATGCTGGGAATCAAAGGAGAGTCAAATCCCAGCCAGGGCTGTGCTGGGCAATCTGAAAATTGCCCAGGAAATGCCTCTGAGCTCTGCGGAACCTGTGATTTCAGTACTGTACATTAAATAACCTTTTCAGTGCCAGCGTCTTCACCACTTCTGATTTTTATAGAACAGCCAGCTTGGTGTTTTCCCTGGAATGTGGGGCAATAATGTGTTGGGTTTGACTGCAGCTATTATCTGCACAGTTTTATGCTGAGAGGGGAGGCAATGAAGGAGCTGGAGAAGTTCCCTGGAAGTTGCTTCCCCTCCTGGGAGCTTCCCCCAAGCTGTTGTCCTACTGGTATTTTGTCACTGTCCCCAAACAGCCCACCCCATGTCCCCTCCGACATGAGTGTGAGAGCACCTGGGCACAGTCACAGATTCCTTTCTCATAAAATTCTTGGGAATTCTGGGTCCAGTTGGGAAGTTTAGCAGCAACATCTGGACGTGATAACGGTTCTGCTCCCAACCCACACAGAGCTCCACATCCAAGCCCAGCTGTCTGCAGGAAGTCTCATCAGGATTTTTCCTAGAATGGATCAACTCACTTATTTTTGAGGAAGCTGGACTTGGATCTTGGAGGTCTTTTCCAGCCTTGGTGATTCCATGGTTCTACAAAACTCACATTTCATACCTGATCCTGTTCCATTTACAAAATTAAGAGATCAAAATGCATTTTCTGAGCCCAGAGATATAAGGGTTTGTGCTTTTAGCAGGTGAGGGATGCAAAATGCTAAAGCTTAGGCAAAGCTCCTAAAGCCAGGGCTGAGTTCAGGGGAGTTGTTGCACATTGTGGGCTCAAAGTGCATGTGCCAGTGGTTGATCTGTTCAGCTGATGTGGGATTAATTCCTTGGAGCTGTGCAGTCAGTTAGGCGACTTGAATATTTTGACTCTGACGGTCTGATTAGCCCATGGGAAGATGTCAGTGGGAAGCACCCCCAGGAGTTGCAGGCGAGGCACATCGAGTGGCTCCTTGCTCCCTGTCAAGCTGCATCCTCAGTCCATGCCACGGCTTGTGGTGGGATCCGATCCCATTCCGGATCGCTTGAAGTGGCAACTCATCCCTGTGTGAGGGACTGGCACAAATCCCTGTGGCCACGCCATGGGAACTGAAGCCTCTGCCTTGATCCTGGCCCTGGGCTGAGACTCAGCTCTGCTCTTGCAGACCAGTGTGGAGAATTCCCACACCCTGGACCAAGGGAGCTGTTCTGGGAGCAGCCCTTCAGCAGGTGCCTTTCCTGGAGGAAGGACTCCATCCCTGTGCTCTCATGGCTCAGTTGGGATTGGGAATCCCAACCTGTCTGAGCCACAATGTTGTGTCTGGGTTTAACAGTTCCTCTCCTGTGGATCAGTTTGAAGCACTTTGTCTGTCACACCTGAGGAGACCATTCCCTGCTGAATCCCCATATCATGGAATTCCAGAATGATTCAGGTTGGAGGGAGCACAGAGGATCACTGGTGGCACCTCCCTGCTCCAGCAGGGCCATCCCAGAGCACGGGGCACAGCAGTGTGTCCCCACAGCTCTGCAATATCCCCAGGGAGGAGACCCCACCCCTCTTTGGGCTCTGCTCAGGGCTGAGCACTGCCCAGGGCAGGAGTTGTGCCTCCTGTGCAGGGGAATTGCTGGGCTCAGCCCCTGCCCGTCCCTCTGGTGCCACTGCTGGGCCCCGGAGCAGAGCCCGGGCCCTGCCCTGAGCCCTCCCTGCAGCCAGGGACACCCAGGGCTGAGGGCCCCTCTCAGCCGGGGCTCCTCTCGAGGCTGAGCAGCCCCAGCTCCCTCAGCCCTTCCTGGGCATGGAGATGCTCCAGGCCCTTCCTCAGCCCCGCAGCCTCTGCTGGCCCCGCTCCAGGAGCTCCCTGGCCCTGCTGTGCTGAGGAGCCAGAGCTGGACACAGCGCTCCAGAGGTGCCTCCAGGGCTGGCCAGAGGGGCGCAATCACTGCCTGGCCTGCTGGGAATGCTCTTTCTCATCCTCTCTGGGATACCCTGGGATCTCCCACCTCTGCTGCCCTGCCCATCCCCACAGGTGTCTCCTCTGGTGCCCATCCCTCTCTCCCTGGAGCATGCCCTGCTGAGATTCCATGTCACACCAAGCCTGGCACCCAGCCCTCACACCTTTCCAGGAGATTTTCCCTATTCCTGATTCCCTGCTGGAACAATCTGCAGGTGGTGATAGCAGGGGACTGGGAAAGTGGAATGATCGCAGTGGAGGTCTTGCCATTCCAGGCTTTTCATGTCTTGGCTCTTTCTCCAGCACTGAAAGCTCTGTGACAGGGAATGTGCCCTGGGTAAACTTCTGGGAAATCAGGCTCTGAAATATGTACAGGAAAATGGACACATCAATAAATTTTATTTGAGCTTTCAATTTCCTGAGCAGGAAAGGGATGATTTTGATCATGAATATTAATAATGTGAGGGCAGCAGATGAAGAGAGAGTCTGAAGCTGCCCATGGGAAGCTGAAGGCTGTATCCTGGTGTAGGCAGGGAGAAGGAGGCCAGTGCTGCCATCCTGGATTTCCCATCACCTACCCCACCCTGGAGGGGCAGGAATTTGATCCCGAGCTCCTTCAGGCTGTGGAATCCCTCCCAGCATGATTTGCCATTGTGGGAAGCGGATCCAGGAGTGGTTATGTTATCCCTGTGCTGCTGGTGAGATGTACCAACATTTCCATTATTTTCCTGGCAACCAGGGCCATGCCATGCCTGTCCCCCCAGGCCACCCCATCCAGCTTCCACCAATGCTGCTGGAAAAGTTCATCTCCTGCAGCACCCGCGTTCACATTAACATAATCTCATTAAAATGAAAATGAAAATGCACATCAGCAGTGCCAAGGCTGCCTCAGTGAGGTCTCAGCAGCTCCTGGTGCAGGTGTCCTGGGCCTCCAGGAGGAAAAGCCCCACCTTTCCCTGCTGCTGTGGGACATCAGCCCCACGTGCTGTGGGACAGGTGACAGCCCTTCCATCACCTCCCAGCCAGCACTCACTCCATGTTTCCCTTGTTCTGCTCCATCTCTGCTGATTCCATCCCCGCCGCTGCTGCAGGAGTTGGGTCATTGCCAGACCTACTTTTAGTCCTGAGACATTTTTTAATCTTCCTTGGGTTACTTGTCAGCCTGGGAGCTCCTGCTACCTGAGAACCATCCTTAGGGCCAGAACCTGCATCTTTATTCCTCACACTTAACCACAGCTCCCCGTTTTGTGTTTGATAGAGGAGTATTAATGATAACAGGATATTATTGATGTTAATTAGGGTGAAATATTGCTTTTAATCCCCCAGCTTTAGGACAAGCATTTGCAGAGTTTAGGCTCCTAAGAGGAGTTTATCCTGTGCCTCACATTTAAACAAAAAGTAGTGGCTGAAGTGGTCAAATTTTCTCATACTCAAATGTCAAAAAATATTTTGAAATAATGTCAAACCTTCCTTTTGCTCCTCAGAGTGACCAAGGGCTCCCCAAGGACTTAATTCTGATGTTTTAGTTTGGAACGTCATTACCATGTGTTGTTCTTTTGTTGTCTTTTTCCCCTAAGAACCCTCAAATTTACAAAATTATACTTTTTCTTTGCTCCTGGTAGCATTTTATGTTAAATTTCCTGGAGAAGTGCAAATAAACAAGCAAAACCTCATGTAAATAATGAAGGCAAACCTTATTAACCTACATAGAGAGCAGCAGCCAGCTCAGGGATAAAACAACTGCCCTACTTTAGGTGGGAAATCAGGAAAAAACATTAAACCTCCTAAAAACCAAGTGGGTTTTTATATATGCAAAGGTGGTGGTGAGAGGGAGAGCTGGGGAATAAATCAAAGAGCAGTTTATGGATGGATAAAGGGGTCAAAGAGGGATCCAGCCACTGGAATTTGGAGTTGAGGTGTTTGGGGAGGGTTGTTGGCCCTGGCTCCAAGTGTCCCCCTGAGCCCCTGCAGGACCAGAGAACCCAGGGAGCCTGGGACACCCATTTTGGAAGAAAAGGCCATTTTCTTGGAAATGGATCAGCTTTACCAAACTCCTGTGTGTTTGCTCTGAAAGGTGTTGTTCCAAGCAGGATCCTCAGGAAGCACAGGGAACACAGACTCTTCCCAGCTCCCAGGCCAACGCAGGGATAGGGATGATCCTGGAGACTGCAGTAAGTGCTGAAATATCATGGAATCATGGAATGGTTTGGGATGGGAGGGACCTGAAAGCCCATCCAGTGCCACCCCTGTCATGGACAGGGACACCTTCCACTATCCCAGGCTGCTCCAAGCCCCGTCCAACCTGGCCTTGGACACTGCCAGGGATCCAGGGGCAGCCACAGCTGCTCTGGGCACCCTGTGCCAGGGCCTGTCCACCCTCCCAGGGAACAATTCCTTCCCAATATCCCATCTATCCCTGCCCTCTGGCAGTGGGAAGCCACTCCCTGTGTCCTGTCCCTCCATCCCTTGTCCCAAGTCCCTCTCCAGCTCTCCTGGAGCCCCTTTAGGCCCTGGAAGGGGCTCTGAGGTCTCCCTGGAGCCTTCTCCTCTCCAGGTGAGCACCCCCAGCTCTCCCAGCCTGTCCATTACCACACCGTTCTCTGGAAACCTTTTGGAGAGCCCAAATCTTCATGAAATGCCCTTAGACAGGAATTCCCAGGCCCATTCCCTGTTTGCAGACACTCCACAGGAGCTGGGCCAGAGCTTGTACTTCCCAGAGCAAGATTATACAAATCACAGCATTCCCAAGGAAAGCAGAAATTGTTACGAACAGCAGCAGCTGCATCAATCTCCAAGGCCCCAAATGTCACCCCTACTGTGGATATTTCCCATCAAACTTCCCAGAAAATGCCCTTTTCCCAGATGGATATCACCCCACCCCTCTCCAATGGATATCCTCAGTGGAAGAAGCCGAGTGAATTCTCATTATCATTTTCTGGCCTTTTTTTTTGCCTTTCCATGGCTATTTTGTTAAACCCCCCCCCTCACAAACAGAATTTTAGGTTGGAGCTCTTCCACAAAGGCTCTTTGATCCACATTCATAGCAGATGCCTGGCTTATCTCTGAGCACCACTCACACATGCAGCTCACTCGAGCTGTTGTTTTTTTAAATGTTTAACATATAAAAGTTTAATCACAAAGTTGCCCAATATTTGTTTGTTATGAAAAGCATTATTATTGCTCAAGAAACTCCTCCGGAGGTTTTCCATGTCTGCGTTGTGCTGGATCCGTGCTGAATTTAGATGGGGCGTTCCAGGATGCAGCGATGGTGCTGCTTCTCAGGGTTTCCCAAGGTTAAAGACTGGGTGGAAAACCATGGATGGGACAACCCAACCCAGCTGTGTTCATCTTCTGGGAGCATTTGGGGAGGTGCTGGGAGGAAATGTCCAAGTTCAACCAGGGAAATTCAGGTCCTGCACCTGGGGAGGAACAACCAGCACAGGCCAGGGGGAACCTGCTGGAGCAGCTCTGTGGGGAAGGAGCTGGGGGACAACGAGGTGTCCCTGAGCCAGGAGAGTGACCTGGGGACAAGGGGATCCTGGGACCATCAGGAAGAGCATTCCCAGCAGGCCAGGCAGTGATTGCGCCCCTCTGGCCAGCCCTGGAGGCACCTCTGGAGCGCTGTGTCCAGCTCTGGCTCCTCAGCACAGCAGGGCCAGGGAGCTCCTGGAGCGGGGCCAGCAGAGGCTGCGGGGCTGAGGAAGGGCCTGGAGCATCTCCGTGCCCAGGAAGGGCTGAGGGAGCTGGGGCTGCTCAGCCTCGAGAGGAGCCCCGGCCGAGAGGGGCCCTCAGCCCTGGGTGTCCCTGGCTGCAGGGAGGGCTCAGGGCAGGGCCCGGGCTCTGCTCCGGGGCCCAGCAGTGGCACCAGAGGGACGGGCAGGGGCTGAGCCCAGCAATTCCCCTGCACAGGAGGCACAACTCCTGCCCTGGGCAGTGCCCAGCCCTGAGCAGAGCCCAGAGAGGGGTGGGGTCTCCTCCCTGGGGATATTGCAGAGCTGTGGGGACACACTGCTGTGCCCCGTGCTCTGGGATGGCCCTGCTGGAGCAGGGAGGTGCCACCAGTGATCCTCTGTGCTCCCTCCAACCTGACCCACCCTGGCATCCTGTGATATTTGCTTCTTGATAATTCTGACGGGATGTGGGACTAAACAAAGCTCTTCTGAAGCCAGACTGGGCCTTAAGTCCCCTTACGGGGCCTGAAGAACAGATCACCCAGGAAATAAGCCCTTGGAGCGGCTGGGAAGGAGGAGATACGAGCAGGAGGAGCCTGCTGGGAGGCACTTTGGGCTTAGGCTGTGCCTGGAGCCGGTGCTGCTGCTCAGGAATATTCAATGCCTTCGAAGAGAGTCACCGTTCCCAGGCTTTTACATATGCAGAACCTGTTCTGGTATTTCCAGGGAAATACAGCAGCCTGGTGGCTGCTGCCTGAACTGCTGCACTGGCCCGAGGGCAGGTGGAAGCAGCAGCGGGAGGAGGAGGATGCAAGGAGCGCCAGGGGAGTCACAGCGAGCGGTCCAGGAGCCGCTGGGATCAGAGAAACGCAACAAAGGGACATATCCTGGTCGTGCTTGATGTGGAGAAGGGAATTATGGCTACTGTGGAGAGAAACCAGATCACAGAGGGTGTCCAGAATCCCTCTGAAAGGCTACCAGAGTGTGCCTGGCTCTGTGTGGCCGCATCCTCTTCAGATGCCTAAAATAAGCTGCACTTCCAGAGGGAGGGATGGTTCCTGAGGATTGCTGACAGGAGCAAAGAGCCTTCACCTCCTCTTACCCAGCCAGGATGTGATGGACACCAAACCCAGTCAGGCCTGTCCTGATGCTCCCCAGGGATCCAAAGGCAGAAGATTATCCACGCTGCACTTGTTGGTGTGCTCAGTGGTCCAGGATGAAAGGAACCAGCTGAAGGTCAAAACAGAGAAAATGCAGAGCAGGGGAGGATCCTGCAGCAGCCCTGACACTTTTCCATGTCTGCCTGGAGCAGTGCTGGGCTGAAGAGACACCAAAGTGCTCTGGATCTTGTTGCAAAGAGCTCCACCCATGCTCCAAGGGTGGTTACAGTGCCTGTGGAGGCTCTGGCTAAACCTTCCAGTTACCTGGAGAAGTGCTGACCCCATGGAGAGGGACAAGGACACACGAGGACAGACTGGGGATGGCTGGGTCTGGCAAAGAGCGGGAGGATAAGAGGGGTCTGAGAGCCACCTGTGCTTGGCAAGGAGTTTAAAAGGTGGTGCAGCCAATTTCTGTGGCAGCAGGGCAAAGGAGAATTGCCACAGCTTGCAGTGCAGGAGGCTCAGGTTGGGAATTGGGAAAAGATTGTTCCCTGGGATGCGATGAAGTCTTGGGACTGGCCAGAGAGGTGGGGAAAGTCTTGGAACAGCTGAATTGACCAAGATTTACCAAGCTGGACTTCGTTGATCCTTGTGGGTCCTTCCAGCTCAGGATATTCTGGGATCTACAGATCCAGAAGCAGAGACCTGGTCTAGTGTGGTAACAAACCTTCAGGGGTCCCTTCCAGCAAAGACCTTTGGGACAAAGGGGTCCTGGAGTGGCTTCTGAAGGTAAGAGGTTTGTTGTGAGGAAAGGAGGTGTCACGGATACAAAACATCATTGGAGGGGTGTGGATGTTTCATTTCTCCTCCTGGCTCTGGATTTATTTGTGACTTTGCTCCTCTGCTGGCCTGGGGGAGGAAGGTCGGTGAGGAAGCTTCCCAGCAGCTCTGCTTCTGCAGAACATCCTGGGACAGAAGAAAGACAAACAACCTGCAGAGCAAATATCATTTTTGGTGCTGCTGCCAACCCGGTACCTAAACCCAGTCTGTAGGATGCTCTGCTGGGCCACAAACCCCTGGTCTGAAGGGCGTTCTCCTCCTGGTTTCTCCTCCTTTCTTCCCACTGTGCACAGGCTGGAATTCTCCCAGGAACTGGACTATTCTTTCTGTCCAGGGGCTTCATTTTATCCTTGCCTGCAGCAGCCAGCCCACAACCTCCAGCCCCTCCTTGCTGGTCCCCCAGCCACTGGCACCTAAAGGAAGGTGACCTGGAGACAATAAAACCAGCTGAGTTAAACTGGCGTTGACAGATGGGCTCTGAGATCTTAAATTGTCATTTACAAATGTGCTCTGAGGTCTTAGCAAAGGGGGGGCAAGACCAAGTTTTAACAAGAAGGCAGAAAATATAAATAATTAAGAGCAATCAGCTGTTTCTTGTTGGGTGGTGCTCCCTCGCTGCCAAAGCCCAGAGTGGGACTTTACAGAGTGCTCAGCCCCCTGATCCCAGCATTCCCAGCATCCCAGCCATGGAACAGCCTTCATGAAAATGCCCTTTCAAAGGGAATGTGCAAATTGTCCCAAGAGTTTGAGAGGAGCCGGGTCAAAGGCAGAGCTCCACAGCAGGAGATGCACCATGGAATTCCTGCCCAGTCAGTGTCCTCCTCCCCATCTGCTCCCTCTCCTTGTGCTTTCCCAGGAGCAGAGTCCCCGGCAGATCCCGGCCTTTCCCCCCAGGGCTCATCCCCCCAGGCTCATGTGATCCCATGGATGTGACACCTCCCGTCCCACGCTGTTCATGTGCTGGGCTGAAGGGCAGGCTCAGGAGGGACTTTCTGCCAGGCACCCCGACCCTTCCTGTGGCCTGAGCTCTCAGACACTAAAAACAAAGAGTCCTTTGCTGATGAGCTGCTCCTGGGCTGGAAGAACAACTGGGCCCTGCTCCTCCTGGCTCCCATCCCTCACCCCCAGCAGTGTCCATCAGGAAGGTGCCAGGAGCAGGGATGGGCAGATCCCATCTCTGCAGAGATGGGATACAGGGTTGCTAAAGGGTTGGAAGCTTCAGCAGACCCCTTGGAAAGTATTTTTTCTCTCTATTCAGTGGCAGCTCTTGGTCCTCCCCAAACAGAGTGGCTGAAATGTGGAGGCCCCTCCACGTTCCCTGAGGCTCAGGAGGCAGGAGGAGGCACTGCCTGCAATGTTCACCTTGAGGAAGGACTCCAGCGCCTTCCTTGGGACTCTTGGGGACAATTTTCCCCTGCTGTAAACAACCTCAGCCCTTGCAGAAGTGAAGAGAAGCACCAGCGACCTTCAAGGAGGCTGAAAGTCATTTCTGAAGCAGGATGAGTCACTCTGTGTTTTGTGGCTTTGCAGACTCCTTGTGTTGTGTGTCCAAGTCAATCTCCAGGCCAGCAGTGTGGGCACATGTCCTGGTGTCCTTCCCAGGCCTGGGGTAAACAATGGCCATTCAGCCACTGAGTCCCCCAAGACTTCCCAAATGGAGAAATCAAGTAAGGAAATCCCAGAGTGGAGCAGCTGTCAGACAAAGCCCTGTGGTGGCTGCACCATAATTCCAATGTCAAGGAGAGCAAGAACTGCACGGAATGGGATGAGGAGAGGATCTGGAAGCACTGCACAGCCTGGGCACTTCCTGACACCCCCCGCTCCACCACAGAGCCCTGTGTTTCAGACACTGCTTTGCAGAGTCCTTTAAACATTTGTGGGTTTAAAAATCCTTTAAATAGATTCAAAAATCCTTTAAAAATTCCCAAAGGTGAGAGTGTGGTGTGGGACCAGAAGGAGAATAAATCATGGAATATCCTGAGCTGGAAGGGATCCACCAGGACCATCCAGTCCAGCTCCCTGCCCTGCAACAGATCCCACCCCACCCCAACAATCCCACCTGGGCATCCCTGGGAGCGGTGTCCCAGTGCTGCTGGAGCTCTGGAACTGGGGCTGTTCTTGTTTCCCCTCCCAGCCCAGGTGTGTGTGACCCACCCAGCCTGTCCAGCCCAGGGAGTGAGGAGGAGTAGACGGACCCATGGCTGATGTGCAGGGACACATCCCAAGCTGGTGACAGAGGTTTCAGGAGCAGGGGACCCTCAGTCCCTAGCGAGGAGTGAGCATGGCCCCTGTGTGACCGCCCCAGCCCCTCACCCTGAGGGTCACTCCCTGCTCGGGGTGGGTCCCCTCCCTCTCCACGCAGACCCCAAGCAAAGCTGTGACCAGAGAAGGGAATCTACAGCTCTTCTCCTTGTGGGGGAGGAAAGAAACCATATTCCGCTCTCTTTTCCAGCTGCTGGGAGCCAAGTATACCTCCCTCCTCCTCCTCACTGTCAACACCTTGGAAATGCCTCGGTTCCAGGCAGTGCTGGGATGCCTTTTTTATCTGTCACTTTTGGTTTTCTTGGCTCCCCAGTGCTGAAGACTCAGCTAAGGGATGCTGGAAACAAGGGGAACCAAGGTGCTCCGGGGGTTTCTATGTAGCACTGTCCCACCACAGGGGGTGGGACATTCTTCCTGTAAAGGCAGAGAGGTCAGAAAATGGCACAAAGTGAGAACCACTGACTCCCCAGGGCTAGGGCTCCTGCTGGGGGGGCTCAGGTGCCACATCCTCTGTCCCAATCCTTCCTTTCCTTTAAGGAACATCTGCACTCGTGACAAAAAACATGGATAGCTGACAACTTCCTCCCCAGAGATCATCCAGTGCTCTGGAATCTTGAAGATCTGAGGATGGCTGAATCCAAATTTTTCAAGCCAAGCCTCTCTCACAAATTCAACATCAGCTCTTTGCTCCGATGCTAAAATCCCAACAATCTGCCCTTGGAATTCTTGTTCTGAACAATCCCGAGCCAAGACCTTGGAGGCAGTGTAGGGAAAAGCCCTCAGTTGTTTGGAAATGACCCTTCTTCTCCTTCCATCCTTTTTTCCCCCCTTCCCGTTGCTTCTGCTGCTGGGTGAATCCATTTTATTAACAGCTCTTGCAGTGTTTGAAAGACTGCAACGTTTGCCTTGGAATATCAATCAGCAGCTGCCTTTCCAGCCTAGGGAAGGTTTGAAGGAAGAAAGAGGGGAGCTCTGAGGATCAGTGATCAATGCCAGCCCCACGGGGAGCCTGAGTTTAGGAGGGAGGTTTGTTAGTGAAATATTAACTCCATTCCCGCCCGAGTGGGCTGAGCAGGAGCTGTGCGGGAGGACTGAGGAGCCTCCAGCCACGACGTGTCCTTCAGCACCGGGAGCATCCCTGGAGCATCCCCTCCATCCCACCCCAGTGCCATCGGCTGCAGCGGCCAGGAGAGAAACTTCCAGGTCTCTTCTTCCAACAGAGCTATTTTTTTTTTTCTCCAGGTGAAATGTTAAAATCATGGAATGTCCTGAGTGCGAAAGGACCCACAGGGATCATCCAGTCCCCCCCCTGGCCCTGCACAGACACCCCAGCAATCCCACCCTGGGCATCCCTGGCAGCGGTGTCCAAACGCTCCTGGAGCTCTGGCAGCCTTGGGGCCGTGCCCATTCCCTGGGGAGCCTGGGCAGTGCCCAGCACCCTCTGGGGGAAGAACCTTTCCCTGATCTCCAGCCTGAGCCTGCCCTGGCCCAGCACCAGCCGTTCCCTGGGTGCTGTCCCTGTCCCAGGGAGCAGAGATCAGATCTGTCCCTGCTGAACTCACCCCTCAGTCTCCTCCTGCCAGAATTCTCTTCCTCCTGCAATGGACAGGAATGGAAGGTCAAGGATGTAAATCCAGCCAATGTCCAGCTTGGTTCCAGGCTCTCCTGCTTGGGCTCAGCTCCAGGAGCCTGGCAGGACCCAGGAGGGCACTGCTGGCCAGGCAGGAGCGGGATGGGCAGCACGGAATTGCTTTGGATGCAGTGTGTGTTTGTTTTGTAGAAAACACCATTTCACCTTTTTTTTTTCCTTTTTTTTCCCACCCAAACACATCGGTTTTGATGAAATATTCATGGGAAAACTGTTTCTCTGGTTCAGGAGCAAACTTCTAATAAGTGAGTGACAGACTACAAGAACACTTTGCACCGTGTTTGGGGCACTGACATTGGACTCCAAGGAAATCCTAACCCTCCAGAAGGGACGGGAGCACGGAGCTCCCACTCCATGGCAAATCCCCTGCACCAGAGCCTTGTTTTTAAGGTTGACTCCCCAGCACATTTTTGACCTGAGATCCCATCCCAGATCTTGGCAGCTTTCCCAGTTCAGCTTTAATGGAGACTTTCCAGCAAGACATTTCACTTTTGACAAAAAATATAAGCAAACAAGCAAAGGGTGGCAAAGAAATATTGTATTTAGCAAATTCCCTGCTCAGCCTCTTGGCTGTCTCCATCCCAACCCAAAATCTGCTTCTGTTCCTGCAACTAAAGCCTGTTTTGGCTGGATACAGAGGTGCTCCTAGCCCTCCTTCCAGATGGATGAGCCACAGCCATTGGGAATCTGGTTCTTCCCAGCTGCTGGTGCCTCAGAGCACCTGGCGATTTGGGGTCCCTGCAGAGGAATGACCTGAGCTTGGTCCTGGACTTCAGAATCCACTTGGCCAAGGGGGAACAACACCTTGGAGTGGGTGGAGAAGGAGCAAACCCTTGCCTGGGGGAAATTCTGGGAAGCAGCAACCAGACTGTCCTGGCTCTCCTCTCTCTGGATCTCACGGACTGCAGGTGCTGCTCTTCTGGGACGAAGGGCTCTGGCAGGAGGAAGGAGCACCAGAGACAGGAGCAGCTGCTACAGGGGGACAAAGCAGGAGACAAGGAGGCTCAGGAGGGACCTTGTGGCTCTGCACAACTCCCTGACAGGAGGGGGCAGATGGGGGTGTCAGGCTCTGCTCCCAGGGAACAGGGACAAGAGAAGAGGAAATGGCCTCCAGGGGAGGCTCAGGTTGGACATCAGGAGGAATTTCTCCATGGAAAGGGTGGTCAGGCCTTGGCAGGGGCTGCCCAGGGACATTTGGAGACCCCATCCCTGGAGGTGTCCCAGAAACAACTGGACGTGGCACTCAGTGCTCTGGGCTGGGGACAAGGTGGGGATCAGGCACAGCTTGGACTTGATGGGCTGAGAGGGCTTTTCCAGCCTCAGGGATCCTGGGATTGTGTGATTCTGTAAGTCCTTAAGGAGCTACAAGTACTAGGCTGATTTAATCCTCCATGGATGACTCCCTACACATGAATTTTACGTGGATATTGTGGAGCCCTTTCCTGACATCCAAAGAGGAAAAATAAAGATGCTGAGAGCAATTTGGTGACACGTCAATGCACTGGGTTGGGAAGGGTGAGGAGCCAAAGCACTGCAATTTAAAATTGCAAAATGCCTCAGGGAGGATCAAGAAATGGAGGGGAAGATAGACATGGAAATATCCAGGGAGCTATATGGAGAACACGGACTGGAAAGCAGAAAATACAGGCAGAAGAATCCTCAAACACAGTTAACAAGGACTGGAGAACATGAGCAGGGTTGGGAAACATTTGGGTTCCAATGCTCAGGGATGGGCAGAATTGCTCTGGCCTTCCTGCTGCTCTCAACAGCAGGAGGACTTCCACACCTCCTTCTGCCACCCCCTGCTGCTGCTGGCTCACCACAGGTGACAGCACAGTGTTGGCCACCTTTGGATGGTCACTGTGAGGAACTGGACCGGCCTCAATCACACTGATGTTCATCTCTGACCCAGCAGCACCAGGAGAAGGAATCCATTAGCAGAGCCCAGCCTGGACATGTTTGGATAAGGAAGGGCAGCAGCAGTGTCCTGCTTCCCCTGCCCTCCCCAGGTCAGTCCTGCTCCTCACCAGGAGCACCCACAGCTCCTGCCCCAGCTGTCCTGCCCCACCCTGGAGAAAGCAGCCAGATCAGTGCAGGCAAGGAGGCCCTTCCCTGCCCAGCATGGATTCCAAATTCCCCTGGATTTTGGAGTGGCTGGATTACTGTGCTCCCCCCGTTTCCAAGGACAGCCAGCGTGAGGAAACATCAAAGAGGACTTTGCAGCCTGCGCTTCCTTCAACACAGCACCGAGCAGCAGCAGCTGGGAGCTGAGTTATTAAATATGCACAACCCCGCAGATCACACGGTAGCACTTAGCCGGCCTCTAATTAAGAGGCAGCTGCTTCCTCATCCAGGGGAAGAAGCCTGCTAGAAGACACTGGAACTTCCCTGTGTGGTGGCTGATTAATGAGGAGCCCTGGAGCTCTTTCCTGCCTGAAAGAGATGCCAGAGAGACCCTTCAACCTCCCAGAGCTGCTGAGGGGCTCTGCTCGAGACACTCCCAGCCACGCAGGGGGTTGGGATCTCACTTCAGCTGAGCTGGAGCTGCAAAGGTTAATGCTGGGAATAGATGGAAAAACTTTTGGAGGTCCATACCAGTTCCAGAGCTGCTTCCTGCACAGAAGAGCTTGGAATGAATAAAAGAAATCTTGTTGCCCAGAATCAGTCCCTCCAGCCACGAGCTCTGCCTCCCCACTGGTTCTTTTCATTAATTAATTACATTTGTATTCACGGAACACGCAAGTTTCCCAACCATGAGCCAAGATCCCACCCTGCCAGGGTTGGAGCAAACAAACAAAACAAGATCCTTCCTGCTCCAAAGAGATGCAAGTCCAGAAAAGAGGTGACTGCAGCCAGCCAGCCATGGGGTGTGGTGGGATTATCCTGCCCTGAACATATTCTGGGGAAGTGCTGAGGCATTTCATGGCAGTGGGATGCCAAAGGTGCCTTTTGTGTGATTCCCAGGATCCTGGCATACGGAAAGCCCAACTGGCTGATCAAAGGGATGTTCCGCTGGAGAACATGGGATCCGTGGGCTCAGCTGGGACAGGCAGGATCAGCACCCCCTTTTCCCTCAGCCAGGTGGGGATGGAACCTTCCAGAAGCTTTCAGGAGCTTCACAGAGGATCAGCACCCCCTTTTCCCTCAGCCAGGTGGGGAAAGAGGCTTCCAGCAGCTTGGCTGACCAGAGCATCCCTGTATCCCCCCAACAAGGGGGAGAGCAGGTCTGGGACCCTCAGGAGGAGCTGGACACGGATTCTCCTGCTCAGCACCATCCCCATAGACTGGGGGGATCAGACTCAGCAGGATGCAGGGGGAATTCTGAGTGGCTGCACAGCTCCCAGACGGAACTTTCCTGTAACGAGAGCGGAGTCGTTAGGGATGAGCCAGTTGTTTATGCTCCAGGAGAACAGAGCCGATGCCGAGAGGAGATTGGGAGGTGCCTCCCATTCCCTCAGTAATGAATCACAGCCTCTCCCTGCCTCCCATGTTTTTCACCCAGTTCCCAGCCCCTGCTGAGAACTGGGTGCCCAGTGAAGCCAAATTGCCACTCGGCCTCTTCCACCAGTGACACAATGCCTAAAATCCAGGCATGGGAGGAGATGGAAAGGGACGGGGGAAAAAACTCCCTCTTGAATCCCATATTTATTTATATATTTAATGTGAAAAATTAAACAGCAGACAAACCCTGTATCTCTATCAAAGCCAACAGGATGAAAAGGATTTGCAGTGCTTTTTCTCGCCATTCTATTTATGCCATTTCAGCGAAATCCAGGGATAAATTCTTCCCAGTGTTTCCCAGAGCCTTCATGGGAAAGCACAGGCACCCAGGTGTGCAGGCAGTGGGCAGGTAAAGCACAGCTTAAGGATTTTGGGAGCAGGGCCCAGCTTGGCAGCACATCTGAGATCCTGTCTGGGAGGTGGAGGGGCCACAGGGATTTTTGCATAATCCATCCCAAGGACCTGAGCTCTGGAATCTGCAAATGTTTGTCCAAGGTAAACAAAGAGAAGAGGTTTGCTTGGGTTGAAACACAGCGAGGAGCCATCCTGGGATGAACTTTCCAGAGGGAAAACAGGCTGGAGCATGGCACGGAGGCTGCTGCAGGGATCAGCTTGGGGAGCAAGGCTGGGATCTCCTCCAGTGCATGCAGTCCTGATGGGAATCCTGTGTGTGATTTCCCTGGTGGGACCAAGGGAATCATCTGCCCTGGCACTGGGGTGTTGCCCACCTGGGCAGGAGCTGTATGGTGGGAAGTGTCCTGTGTCCCTATTCCCAGGTGTCCTGTGTCCCTGTTCCCAGGTGCCCCAATTCCCTGTTCCCAGGTGTCCCGTGTCCCTATTCCCAGGTGCCCCATGTCCCTGTTCCCAGCTCCTCAGCTCAGAGGAACTGGCCAGACCAGGAAAATACAAGGATGAGGCTGCCTGGGCAGACAAGGAGGCACTGGGAGGTGAAGCCCTTGGGAAATCAAGTTAGGGAAGAACAGGAAGGAATGGAGCTGAATTCCCAGATCCAACCAACCTTTCTGACTGGGAACAGTGACCTGACACCCACTCCTTGCTCTGCATGTTTGGGCAGATGCTCATTTCCCTCTCCACAGGTTCCCTTTTCCCACCAGGTTCAACTCCAAAGCCACTCCCTGCTCTCCCAGTGCTGATCCAGGATGCACCTTGACCAGTTTTCCTGTACCCAGAGGTAAAAGAAAAGGAATTTATGAGCAACTCTTTTGTTTTTCTCCTGTGAATTGTTTTCAACACTTAGAAATTATTTGAATATTATGCAAATGGAAGTGACTTGGCTTCTAAGTATCCTGAAAAATGCCCACTCCAGCAGTCTGTGCCATATGGAAATTACCTCTGCTGGGATGTTGGGAGGTAAATCACCAGGAAGGGGAGGATGGATTGGCCAGCACTTGAACAGCTGATGTGGAGAGGGGAGGTTTGTGCTTAACTGTGGGACCTCCTGGATGGATCCTGCTCCAGGGGCAGGACAGCAGATTCCCACTGCGGAAGGGCCCTGCCAGTCCAAAGGCAGCTCCTGGGAAGCTGCTGGTTCCCTTCCAGCACACAGAAAAACTTCAGCTCATCATCCTCGGGGAATGATCCTTCCAGAGCTGCTGAAGGAGCTGGTGGTGCTGGGAACCAAGTCAGGATCCTCAGGAAACAGGGATGGTGGTGGTGGAGCTGCAGGGTGGAGTCAGGAGCACAGATGGTGATCTTTGGTAGCACTGCAGTGTCCATCCATACATCATCCATCCCTCCATCCATCCCTCCATCCCTCCATCATCCATCCATACATCCATCCATCCATCCCTCATTCATCCATCATCCAGCCATCCCCCATCCATCCATCCATCCATCCATCATCCATCCATCCCTCATCCATCCATCCTTCCATCATCCATCTATCCCATCCATCCATCCATCCATCCATCCATCCATCCATCCCTCATTCATCCATCCATCATCCATCCATCCCTCATCCATCCATCCTTCCATCATCCATCCATCCATCCATCCCTGCATCCATCCACCCATCCATCCACCCATCCATCCATCCATC
>VXAZ01004030.1:24574-49344 GCA_013399875.1 Gymnorhina tibicen
ATCCATCCATCCATCCATCCATCCATCCATCCCCAGGACCTGGCAGGGTAAAGGATATCTGGGAGGGAGATGCAGATATAAATCCATGAGGATTTTGAAAGGGACTACTGAGGGACTCAGGAGTCCCCATGAGGCTGAATCCAGGCAGGAGCAGGAGGAACAGGCCCCATCCTGGTGCAGCTTTACAAATGCAGTGGAAAAAACCCTGCTGGAAGGAGTCAGATTTTCCTCACATGACAGGGAGAGCAGAGGAGGGTGGGGGAGGCAGGGAAGGATCCCTGTGATCCTTTCCTATGAAAAAGGAAGGGAATCCAGATTGTGGGACTTCCCAGAGCAGGCACAGGGGGTGGGATGAAGCACATGGGGACTGGGACCACTTGTGTTTATTCCTGTGAGGGAGAATAAATGCAGTGGTTTAGTCCCTCTGCACAGGAAATAAACATTCTGGGAATAATCTACCGCAGAAGGAATTCTCTCTCTCAGCTCTTTGAGGAGGTTTTCCACAAGGCCATAAAATTCCAGTGTCTTAGACATGGCAAAAAAAGTTATTTATACGTGGCATAGAATTATCAGCTCCACCTTCCCCAAAAAGCAGCTTTAAAAGAACGAAAACTGATCACAGGTCACAGTCCTAGCTTTTCCTAAATGATCCAGAGGACTCTGGGCTTGGGCAAGTTGGATGTGGGAAAATGACTCCGTAGAAAGAAGAGAAAGTGGTTTGGAGGCTGGGACACGGCACCAGTGGGTGGCTCAGGAGCTGAGGAGAGGAAGAAAAGGCTGTGGAGCTGCCCCAGTGGGTACTGAGCAGGTTCCATGTAAAGGGAAGGTCTTTGGCTCTGTCACCACAGAGAAATGATGGATGAGAAGCTGAGGAGACTTTCGGCATCAGAAGCTTCAGGAAAATATGTCCACAGGAATGAAATTTTCCCAAACTGCCGTGGGAAGAGACATAAATCCAGGTGAGAGGCAGGAGGGTTGGAACTAATGATTGTTTCGAAAGGAAGAGAGGTTTGAGTGGACAGCCTCTCTTCAGGGGGTACCGAGCCCTGGGAAGAATTCCTGGTAAAACATCTCATGGCCCTAAAGATTCTTCCCTGGGAGGGTGGGGAGGCCCTGGCACAGGGTGCCCAGAGAAGCTGTGGCTGCCCCTGAATCCCTGGCAGTGTCCAAGGCTGGACTGACAGGGTTGGAGCAGCCTGGGCTAGTGGGAGGTGTCCCTGCCCATGGCAGGGGTGGCACTGGATGGGATTTCAGGTCCTTCCAACCCAAACCATTCCATGATTCTATGGACTGGCATCAGTGGGCAAGCCAGGGTGTTCCTTGGCACAATCCCCAGCCTCTGATGTCACTGAGGTGCCAATGCAGTGCCAGGTGCTCTGGCTCTGGGCAGGCTTTTCCCTGGCGCTGGCAGAGCTGTTTGGAGTTAGGAAGGGCTCAGGAAGTGCTGAGGATTTTCAGGTATTTCTGTGCTCATTTGGGAATGAAATCTTTGCCATCCCCTGGAAATGGAAGCCCCTTTGATGCTGAGGACAACACGGATTCCCTGCCTCATTAAATCCCGGTTCAAACCTCCCCCCGCTCTGCCTGGCACTGACTCCACAGAAATTCAGCCTGCCCAAGCCATCCGTGGCACTGAGGTGCCCCCCAGCCTGCCCTGCCCCCCCGAGCTCTGTTTTCCAGGACCGTTCCACCAGGACAGGCGGGGCAACTCCCAGGGGAGCACACCTTGCCAGGTGCCTTTTTCCCCCACTAACGAGTTGCAGGATGCTGCAGGCACTGAATCAGAAATTGGAATCCTGTTCCTCTCCATCCCATGGGAATTCTCCTCCCTCCTGGGTGAAAACAGTCCTTCCCTACTCCACCAGTGATCGGAAGCTTAGAGCAGAATAAAGGGCTGGAGAGACACATGAGGAGGGGCTCTGGAGTTTATTTTCTGTCCCTTTTCTGCCCCTCCAATATCCAGCAGGCAATGCTGCCTTAAAAGGCAGAATTTCTGATGCACTGGGGAGGGGAAAGGTTTATTTTGGGATTTCCAGCACTGGTGTGAAATTCAAATCTCATTCAGCAGCAGCTGACTCGCTCATTAATTGATTCTGCTGCAAGGCTCCCTCGTTATCCCTCACTGCCTTTCCCTGCCTTCGCAGGATGTGTCCCCACTGGATCTTGCCATCATTTCTGAGCAGAAAAGCTCTGTCCTGGGACCCCGGAGTGTCCCCTGCTCCCCTTCTCCCTGCTCCTCCCTCAGCTGGTTCCTCTGTTCCCTGTTGTGTCTCACCCATGTCCTTCCCTGCTGCCCTCCTGAGGTGCCACCTCTGCTTCCAGTCCCCCATTCCACTGCAGTCTTGGCTTTTTCCTCCATGAGTTTTCCCTCCCCTTGACTTCCCACCCTTTTCCCAGCACATCAGATAAATCCTTCAAACCCTGCTGGCTGCCCTGCCTTGAGAGTTTAACGGTACTGGCAGATCAAAGAGCAGGTAAGACAGGAGAGGCAATAACCCAAATCATTGTCTGGTATCTCATAAACCCAGTTTATTTTGAGCTGTACTGCCCTGAAATGCCTCATTTTCTCCCTCCCTTGCTCACTGACTTGTGTATTAAACAAGCTCCCCAGGGATGGAGCTCCAGAGGTGCTGGAGTGATGCTGAATTCCAGAATCCCAGAATCCCAGAATGGTTTGGGTTGGAAGGGACCTTAAACATCATCTCTGCCATGGCCAGGGTTATCCATGGCCCCATCCCACCTTTCCTGGAACAACAGCCAAGTGGAGCATCCCCAAACCCTCAGCTGGACCTCACACATCCCTTTCCAGGTGCTGTTCATGTGGCTCCAGCCTTCCATGTGCAGCCTTTCCCTCCACATTCCCAAGGAAAAGCCCTGGGACACCCAGCACCGTGCATGTGCCCATCAGGACTTGCCTGATACCAGGATTTTGGGAGGTTGGGGAGCACCGGCTGTACAAAAACCAAAGCCTGAAGAGGCATCAGCAGCCAGGAAAATTTTGCTTTCAGGGCTGGGTTTTGTCAGAATGAAAATGTCTCTAGAAAATTATTTTAATATTTCCCTCAGCATTTTCTATTATTCATTAAAAAATTAAAGCCGGGGGTTTATCTGAAGTGGTTTTGTGAGAAGTTCAACAGCCTGCACAGGAAAAACTTGGAGGAAAAAAGGAGTAGTTTAGGATAAAATATTCAATTCTCCATCAAAATAGGGCTTAACTGGGGAAATATTAAGCAGCTGTAACAATACTGGATCAGGAGGGAAATAGCTGCAGACAGAAGCTCATTTTTCGGAGCTGACTTTTCATCAAAGCTCTCCCTTTTTTCTGCCTCAAAATTTCAGTTGAGAATATGATTTCGTATCCCTACAGGAATCAGGAACTTTCTGAAATCAATTTGGTTTAGTCAAGAATCCAACTTTCCATCCAGGAAGAGTTTGGGCAGGAAATCTGTGCCCATCTCTCCACATTGCAAGTGACACCCTGTTCCCATCCCCCAGATCCCTCTCCTGCACATCCCAGGAGCTGCTGGTGAATTTGTTCAGAAATACCTGGAGTCCCTGAAGAAGTCATTAAGCACTTCTTGGGTTTTATTCCCTCCTTGCTGTTTTCCTCTTTTTTTCCTTGATTTTTTCTATTCTGCGCATGATGAAAGTCCCACCTGGCACCTGGACTTCCTGTTTTTATTGGGATTTGGAGCCATAATGACCGTAATATATCCCTCAAATATTGATCCTTATCCGGTGAGCTGCATATTCATGGCAGAGGTCCGAAGGAGCTGGTTTTGCTATAAATCCCTGAGCACTGTGCTGTGCATGGAATAATTGATGGCACCTCATCAGTGCTGGACTGGAGTGGCTTTGGGATGCATTGGAGCTGTGCTGGGTATTCCCAGGGAATGCCTGGGAATAACATCATGGATGCCCTGGGACAGCTGCATGAGCAGGTTTCAGGGTTTTCAGGGCTTTCCCTGATCCTTGCATTTTCCCTGATCCTGCAACACTCAGTATGAATTCCCAGCACACGGAGGCAGTGGATGGAGAAGCCCTCAGCAGTTGCTGGGAAGAATCCCCATGGATTCTCCACATGCAGCATTCCAGCTTTGCTCAACATCAAAGGGCCTCTTTGTTCCTTTCCTAATTTGGCTTTTTCCAAGAGCAAAACCGTCCCCATTTTCTGATAAAAAGGCAGGCAGGTGCTGCCGAGGAAAATGCTGACACTTCCCTGCTGAAGGGAAAGGTTTTTCATGGAAGCTGTGCCAAAGGCAAGGATTTGGTCAGCTGGGAACCCCTCGCTCACACAGCCGGGTTTGGCCTCGGGCTCCGTGTGCCAGGAGCTCCCAACGAATTCCTAATTGGAGAATTCAGTGCTGCCCGAGCAAAAAGCAAACAGCAACTGCCAATTTCTCCAGGTCTTAAAAGCACTGGAGAGGGAGATTCCTCTCAAGGATAATGAGCCATGGAATATTTGTCACAGAGCTGAGCAGCTGATGTGACACCGCCGAGACTCAGGGCTGCTGCTGGGCCGGGCAATGTGCCCTGCTTGTTAATGAGAACCTGCAGCCGTGGGTTCCGGGATCCCCTCAGCTCGGGAGTGCTTGGAATGAGTGCCAGCTCCTGCCAGAGCCTGGCTGCTCCCAGAAGCAGGAGTCCCACGGGTAGCCGTGATGTGATGTGGTGCTGTGTGCCCCATGGAAACGGAGATAAGGCAATGGGAACATCACAGCTGGGACATCTCAGCACCTCCGTGCTGGGTCTGCCCAAGCCCTCAGGCTTGGATTGGTTTGGCTCCCAGAGCTGCCTTGGGGCTCAGAAAGAAGCGTTTGGAAAGTTCATCCTCTGAGCTGAGGGACTGGCCACGGCCTTTGGGGAACTGCCTTTAGAAAACTGCCACTTCCAGGTGATGCACTGTTGCTGTGCGTGGTTCCCTTGAGATGGTATGGCACGCCGCAACAACAACGTGGTGGCAGTAAAGGAGGCGAGAAGGCTCTCTGGCATGGAGACTGCAGCAGGTCTTTATTCCATGCTAACTCCCCAAGGCCTAGGACCAGCACACGTGCCAGCCTCCATAGGCAGGGGGCCGGCACATGGCATGGTGCCCAGAGCAGAGAGAAGCTGGTGGCTGGCTGAACCCCAAGGCAGAGAGACCTGGCTCATGTGATTCAGAGCCCCTTATCCGGGGCAGAGGGGGCGTGGAGAGAGCACATGGCAGGGCATAGGGGCGGTACAAGGGCAGTACAAAGACAGAGTTAGGATAACAGAACCAGTAGGGAGAACCTGAGGGAGTGGTTTGGACTAGAGCTGGGGGAAGGGGGAAGCCACATGGAAAGGGCAGGCAGGGATATGGAATAGGGGTACACTACAATGCACCAGGGCCAGAGGGTGGAGACACCTGGAAGAGCTGAGGAGGTGGAGCTGAAGGGAGAACATGCCTAAAAAAATTCCAGAAAAACTGGAATTTGCCTGCTTTGACTTCAAGCAGCACAGCCATGTCCATGCAGGACGAAAGGTCCTCCAGTCTCCAGGGAATCCAGGGCTGCATCCTGATTATCCTGCTTGGAGGAAGAGCTGGGGACTCACTGGCTGAAGCCCAAGGGTTTTCCTTGGCTCTGAGAGGTGGTGCTGGATGATCCACACACAGGTGTCTGCACTGGAACCATCTCCAGCTGTGGAACTGGATCCCACTTCGGTGCTTGTGTCTCTGGGAAGGTTTGGATTTGTCAGACTAGCAATCAGGACAGCTCCTAGAACCTCTGCTAAAACAAAACAAAACAAAACAAAACAAAACAAAACAAAAAACAAAACAACCCTCTGAAACAAAGAAACAAACAACCCCCCCATAACTCAACTGAATAAACAAAACTAAAATCCCAAAAGAAACAAAAAACCCAAGCAAAAGTGATTCTAAATGGAAAGAGAGTAGGGCTAGATGGGATATTGGGAAGGAATTGTTCCCTGGGAGGGTGGGGAGGCCCTGGCACAGGATGCCCAGAGAAGCTGTGGCTGCCCCTGGATCCCTGGCAGTGTCCAAGGCCAGGCTGGACGGGGCTTGGAGCAGCATGGAATAGTGGAAGGTGTCCTTGTCCATGGCAGGGGTGGCACTGGATGGGCTTCAAGGTCCCTTCCAACCCAAACCATTCTGGGCTTCCATGATTCTGTAAAAAACTTCCAGAAAAAGAAAACTTTGACATCACCTTCTGCAGTTTGGGCTGGCTGTGCCCCAAGAAGCCCTGGTGCCAATGAATATTCCCTGTTCAGCTCCATCCCCACTCTCCACACAGCCATGACATCCCTTCCTCGGGAAGCTGGAGCACCTGCTGCCCTCTGAGAGCAGATTTGTGTCTCTGTTCATCCTCACTGCCCTTTTCTATTTTTTTCTTTAATTCCCCTATAATCCTGTTGAAATGACACAACCAGGAACGCCCTTGGCCTTCGGGGTGCAAATCCCTTCCTTCTGCTCTGCTCCTTATTCCTCACCCTTCCAAGTGCCCTTTGCTTCCTGCTTCCAGATCCCACCAAAGCCTTCACAGCTTTGTCCAGCACTTCCCCTTCCCAGCAAGAGCTGGTTTGGAGCTCACCCCTCTACCCAAGTGGGAAGGATTGATGATTATTTCCCCATCTACTTTCTTTTGCCTTTGTTATTAACTCTGGCATGTGCCTTAACCTCCCAGCCCGTGGATGTTGTTGATTGCTGCTCCCTTTCCTGCCAGCAGCCTCAGATTTGGCTGCTCTCTAGCACACATCCCATGCAAATGTTTCCTCCTTTCAATTTGCTCCTTTTCCGGTAGTTTAGGAATATCACACATCCCAAATCCCAGCGCAGACCTTTGGGGATCACTCCTGGCAACCACTTCCATTTATTGCTGCTCTTTATTCCTCTTCCCGAACCTGTGATGTGTTCCCACCAAAGCCAAGGTTCCTGAGGAGCTCCTAATGCGGGAACACACAGGAGGCATTTGGGAAATCCAGGATCAGCTCCTCTCCGTGTTTGCCAGCTCCTTCAAAGGGCTCAGACGTCTGAGGCATTCCTCCCTGCTGCACATCCTCGGCTGCTCATTCATTCTGCACTGCAGCTTTCCCAGTGCTCCCAGGGCAGCAGTCAGACTGCTCCATGCTTCCCAGGTTCCCTGGGAGTTCGTTTCAGACCTTGGCATCTCCTCTGCCCTTCCTTTTCCTTTGGCACCAGGGCCAGTGTCAGCAGGGGGTTCTCAGGAACGGACAGAGCTCAGCAATTCCATACCCGAGCTCCTTAACAAGGCTGGGACTCCAGCTGGGACGGACAATTTGTAATTATTCCCTCGATGGATTCAGCCTAAAATCCCCTTTTCTGACTCCTCAGTTCCTCTGATTTGTCTCTCCCACCACCCAAAGGCCCTGGCCAAGGATTGTCTCCATGCTCCAGTGCAAAGAACCAATGCGAGCAGGGATTTTCTGCTGCCATTTTTCCTTAACAAACCCTCCACCACCCTGGGGTCACTTTTGGTTCCTGAGGTCTTCAGCAGGTTCCCTGAGGGCCTCTCCTTCCCAGCATTCGCTGGGGAAGGACTGAGCGGAACTGAGGATTAGACAAGGCTTTGCCTTTTCCTGTTTTTTTTCCGTGATAGTTTTTCCCCAATGCACCTCCAAGGGTGAGGATGTCCCAGCAAGGAGCCACCAAAACAGTCCCTTTGTGTGGCCTTTGCAGGTGGGACAGCCTGGAAGGAGCAGAGCTCAGCAACTGCCTGGGTTTCCTGCCAGTCCCTGGTGACCAGTCCTGGAAACGGAGCATGTGGCAGAGCTTTGGAAAGGGTTTAAGGGGTCCTGGGTATTTTCTTTTAGTTTGGGGTTTTTTCCCCATGAATTAAAAAAACATAAAATGGAATTCTTCACCTGCTGCTCCCTGCTCCCCTTGGCACCCTCCTGTAACCCCTCCAGCAGGGCCTGGAGTCACTACAAATCCAAACCAGACATTTTCAAAATCAAATCATAAAATCATGGAATGGTTTGGGTGGGAAGGGACCTTAAAAGCTCATCCAGTGCCACCCCTGCCATGGGCAGGGACACCTTCCACTGTCCCAGGCTGCTCCAAGCCCCATCCAGCCTGGCCTTGGACACTGCCAGAGATCCAGGAGCAGCCACAGCTTCTCTGGGCACCCTGTGCCAGGGCCTCCCCACCCTCCCAGGGAAAAGTTCCTTCCCAATATCCCATCCATCCTTGCTCTCTGGCAGTGGGAAGCCATTCCCTGTGTCCTGTCCCTCCATCCCTTGTCCCAAGTCCCTCTCCATCTCTCCTGGAGCCCCTTTAGGCCCTGAAGGGGGCTCTCCCTGGAGCCTTCTCCTCTCTAGGTGAGCCCTCCCACCTCTCCCAGCCTGGCTCCAGAGCAGAGGGGCTCCAGCCCTTGGAGCATCTCTGTGGCCTCCTCTGGACAGGCTCCAGCAGCTCCAGGTCCCTCCTGTGCTGGGCCCCAATGCTGGGGGCAGCTCTGCAGGTAGGGTCTCACCTGAGTGGGGCAGAGGGGCAGAATCTCCCCTCCCCTGCTACCCATGCTAGGGATCAGCCCAGGCTTGGGGGTTTCAGGGCCGGGGCAGGTCCAGCCCTCACCCACCAGCACCCAAATCCTTCTCCCAGAGCTTCTCTCCAGCCATCCCCTGCTCCTTGTGGATTGCCCCAGCCAGGGGCAGGATTTGCCCTGTGGAAGAGCAGAAGGAAAAGTCCTCCCAGAGGGGAACAGGGCTGTGGAGCCGCCTCAGCTGCAGGTACAGAGCAAATGCTGCTTTTTCTCTCTCTTGCTTTTGGCCCAGAGAAGGGCCCTTGGGTGGGGACAAGGGGACCTCTGCTGAGGATCTCATGGCTGGGTGATCAGTGCCTTCCACCTCCTGCCTGTCCAGACTCTGGCTTTTCCTACCACCTCCATTTATTTGTGGGCTCAACTTTCCTTCCTGAGTTATCCCCCCACACCACACCTTCCCCCACAGCGTTTATTCCTCTGGACAGATCTGCCTCACTACAAGCAACAGTCGGAGCGTTGAACGCAGCCCCGGCAGCAGGAGAAGCTCCACACAAATTCCAAAATGTCACTTTGGAAGTTCGCACTTCATCTTTTTTAGCTGCGGAGGGGAAAGATCCTCCTCAATGCAAATTAGCACTGCAGCAAAGATGCCAAACCTTCTTTGCCTCCCCCAGTCGTGGTGAGATTCAAGATTGCTGCATGATTAAGCCCTGGCAGCTTTGCCTCCCCTCCCTTTTCTAAAACAAACATTAAATTATGAAAATAAATGTAAAAAAATCCCTTCTGCTCCTGCAATCTGGATGTTATGGATCCAATGGACCGGAGTCAGAATATAGAAATTCAAAAGGTTACAGAGAAATATCAGCTCTGCATCCTTCATTTCACAGCCTTTAAATCGGGATTAAATGATTGCATTAAGGCAGCCGAATATTAGAAAGGGAATTGGCTGAAATTTTGCAGGAATACTTCTAGTCAAGGAAGATGGAAATGTGGGAACAACAAAATATTTTGCAAATCCATATTTGTTTTGCAGCTTGTGCATTTATTAGAGACACTTGGGCAATGTTACATTCCTTGGGTTCCCATCATTGTGTTTTTGAGAGTTTGAGGTTAATTAAAAAAGGAGAGAGAGAAAAGGGGATGTCCCAGTTTTCAATTGAAATGTTTGTGGTTTGTCAAACTAATTTTCACTTTAGCCATTAGAAATTCTTCTTTGAGTTCCTGCTTTTCTGAAAATTTCAGTTTGGCTTTAGCTTGGAATTGAGTTCTGTGATTCTGTGAAAAATCTGGGTTTGTACAGAACTCAAGTTGCCACCAGCTCCTCTCCTTTGTGTTTTCCAGCTCCTCAATTTGCATCCCAACTTTGGGGAGCTTTTGTCTTTAATTGCTCCAGTCTATTTTAATAAATACTCAGTCAGCAAATCCATCCGAGGCTCTTCTCCTCCCTTTCTTCTTCCTTTCATCTGCAAAATCCAGATGAGATCTGCACCAGGCTGGGAACTGAAGGACACAGGAAGGGATGTTCTCCATTCCCAGCTATTTTTTCCTGATAAAAGCCTTGGAAAATTGTTGTGTTTGACATTTGGGTGTTTGCTGGGGATGGGCCACATGTGGGTTGTTGTCCTCCCTCCCCAGTGGTGCTCAGCATCTCCCAGTGCTTGGAATGCTGCCCATGGATGGACCAGAGCTCCACTGGGATACCCTCCATGGAGCCCTTCCTCAGAGAGCTGCAGGCGTGAAGGGAAATCCCAGTGGAAAATGGGAGAAATCAGAGGTTTTGGAGGAGGGGGCTAAGGGGATGGACACAAAAATTCCCAGGAGCACTTTTCCATGTGCTGTTCAGTGAGGCAACACCACAGCTGATCCATGGGAGAAGGCCAAGGGCCTCAGTTCTCCCTCCCAGGCAGGAAGGAAGGAGAGATCCTGGAGTGTGGAACACAGCAGGTGCCTCCCATCTCTTCTTTCAAGATCTCCATCACCCAGGAAGGCCGGAGAGCATTTCCATTTCCTGGGCAGATGGTAATGGAAAAGAAAAAAAAAACCAGTGGGAAAGAGAAGGAAGGAAAGGTGTAATGCCTGACTGGGTGAGCAAAGCTTCTGGAGCTTATCCTACATTTATTGTGGGAATAAAGTAAATATTTCTCTTTCCCAGGAGCAGACAACCTTCATTCCTGCTCCCAGCCCTCCTGACAAAGCCGGATTTCCAGGTGGGAAACCCAACAGCCATGGCTGGGATTCGGTGAATCGGCCAGCAAGGGGTGGAGGAAGACAAAGAGCTCCCAAACCGTGGATCCAGGTGGGATCTTCCAAACCATGGATCCAGGTGGGAACTCCCAAACCCAGGCTCCAGGTGGGAGCTCCCAAACCCAGGCTCCAGGTGGGATTGTTTTGGGACTGGAGCTGTTCAGTGCCTTTGCTTCGTGCTCCCCACTCCTCTCGCAGCTCCAGTGAGCAGAGCTCCAACTTTGCAGAGACCAAGCAGAGCCTGGGAGGGTGGGTTTGTGACCTGGACACCAAGGCCAGTGCAGGTATTGGCCTTCCCAAAGAAGATTCCCTCTTTCCTCCAGCTGTGCTCAATTCTTCTTTCTTCCGTCCTTTTCCAAATTCAGCAGTTCCCAAATACCCGAGTGTTTGGTGAGGTTGGCACAACCCTGTCCTGTGGCTGCCCATGGTGGCTGTGTCCCAGGGCTGGGGAAAACATGACTAAATCCATTAATTGTGGTAACTGAGGGAAAATCTGCTTCCAAACATGGATTCTGGACCTGTGAGGAGCTGCAGGTGTAAAGCTGGAGTGGGAGAACCTGGACGAGGAGCAGCTTCTGCCAGTGCAGAGCAGCCCCCAGGGATGGGGGTGACTGTGATCCTCACCCAGGGTGTTCCTCCAGTCCTGCACCTGCTCCTCCAGGAGGAAACCGGACACTGGGGGAGGAGCAAGGAAAGGAGAAATTTACCAGCCCCAATTTATCCTTCAACAGCTTCAGCACATGGAGCCTGCTGGAGAAAAATCCAGGTTTCAGCAGGAAAATCACTGCTTTTCCCTACATGGAGATCTCCCTGCTGGCAGCACAGATGGATTGGCAGATTCCTGGTGGGGAGGATCCCTCACTGCTGACCATGATGGGACTCTGGATCATTACTGGGACGGAGACTTCCCCACTCTGCCCCAGTGTCTGTGCAGACGGATCCTGCTGGGCTCCTGATCCCGCTGACACCTGCGGGCATCCGGAGGGAGCCCCATCCTCCCCCGCTTAGGAGGGTCACATCCCATCCTCCTTACTCCCCTACTCCCCATTCCTGTTCTCAGGGAAGCTGTGGCTGCCCCTGGATCCCTGGCAGTGTCCAAGGCCAGGCTGGACGGGGCTTGGAGCAGCCTGGGACAGTGGAAGATGTCCCTGCCCATGGCAAGGGCTGGGAATGGGATGAGCTTTAAGGTCCTTTCCAACCCAAGCCATTCCAGGACTCTGTGCCTCCCCCCCATACTCTGTGCCTCCTCCCTCCTCCACAACCTCCCTCAGTGCAGGTTGTGTCCATGCAGCCCCTGGGTTCCCATCTCAGCTCCAATATGAGCCAGGTGAGCAGCTGGGGACTAAAACTCCCCCTTTCCTACAAATCATATTAAAACCAACTCCCCCAATACAAAACAACCCAATTCTTGTCAGAGAAAATGTTTCATTTCGCATTTTACCCCACCAGGAGCAGTTTCACTTCACCAAAATCTCTGTAAAGCTGTAGTTTTGGGTCAGCCTCACACTATTATTTTTTTTCTGGATCACTGGCCCAATCCAGGGAACAATTCCTTGCAGATCCCTGCTCCTGACAATCTGACAGGACAGCCTTGCCCCCCACTTGCAAAGAACAGAAGGAGGTGGAAGATCTGAGCTCTCACCACCACACCCAAACTGCTGCCAGCTCCTGCTCCCAGGGCCCGCAAAACCAAGGGATTTTACAGGAAAGTGAATTATTTTCTGAGCTCCTTTGCCCGGAGCGGTGAGGGCGGGATGGGGCTGTGATTCAGAGAACAGATGTGGTTTGGAGATTCATGGAAAAGCCGGGGTGAGGGAAGGGGAATGAGATGCAGGCAGAGCCCACGTCAGAGGCAGCACTGATGTTTCCAGGAAAGGGAGGGTGGCCTCAATGAGAGCCCAGCACCTCCATTCAGGGCTGTTCTCAATTAGACTGATTAGAGAGGGGATCTAATCATGACGGATCCTGGCCCAGAGCTGTCAATAATTAAATATTTGCAGTTTCTTAGTGACATCCTGGGGATTTTTTTCCACTGCAGGACAGCTCTGTGCTTGTTGCTGCCATTGCTTTCAGCCAACAAGGGCACATAAATCTGAGAAATTCAGAAAACTGGATGAAGTTACATTGTGAGTTCAATGTAACAAAGGAAAAACCTTTTCCAAGGATTTTAGCTGCAGGTCCCATCTTTTTTCTAGCAAATCCCACATTCCCCCTTCCATGGGAGGATTTCCAAGTCCGGAGAGCTCCGTGTCTGTTCAAGCCCTGTCACCTGTACAGCGATGATGGGGATGCAGATTCCAGGAAGGATGGATGGAAGGCGGGTTTTCCTTTTCACTGCTCATTCTTGGATTGATTTCCAATGGTTTCCGCTGTTTCCTTGGGGTTTTTAGTGTCATTTCTGTCTCAATGGAAAGGGACTGTCTGAGGAGCCAAAACACACCTTGGAAGGGGGGACTGACACCAGCATCTTCTTATTTTTATATCCATGATCAAGAGCTAACTCCTCCTGGTTTGTGGAATGCCCCCAGTGAGCAGGGAATATTTGGGATTCAGAGTTAAGGAAGCAGCCTGGCATCCGACACAACATGACCTTGCTCCTTCTGCCTGAAATGTGAATTTATGGCAGAATTCCCTCCTTCCTTGAGCAAACTGAAGGACTGAGGTCCACCAAGGCAACACCTAGGAACTCGTGGGTGGCCCTGCCTCAGGCTGTAATTCAGGACTATCTGAAATTTCCTAAAATGCCATCTCAGGTTGCTGCCTAAAAAATCTCTCACTCTGGGCTCTGTGTAGCCCTAGGGCTCTGGATTTCTCTGCAAGATCCAGCCCTTCCAACCTGGAGCCCACAGTGCAGAGCGTGTCTCATTTTTAGAGGTTCTAACAAAAGATCCCGAGCCTTTTAAAGAGTTCCCGTTATCAGGAATGGAGTCCCTGCGTCATTCCCAGCCTCAGCCTCCCATGCCTGCAATTTCCTACCCCTGGATCCTGATCTGTGCTTATCTGCAAAATTAGACATTGTTTTGCTATCAGGAATCTGCACTCTCTGGGGGGATTTTTGTGCTGTGCTATTATTCACAAACTTCACTTTATTAAACTGAAGGATGGAGCTGCTTCTGTTCGGCACACTCAGGTTTTCCAAGCCTTGACTCATCCTTTCGAGGCTTTGTCTCGTGTTGTGACAGCGTGTGTTAACAATGTGGATATCAGCTCGAGGGGCATAGTTTATCTCTCCCCATTGTTGGATGCAGAAATCACAGCACCTCTTTCTCTCCACTTGGCATTTCCTTATGAATAAATTCCTGGCTGCTGTTCACCATCCCCATTTCCTTATCTTGGAGTGAGCTCCCATTAAGTTGTTATCTCTGTTCATCTCCCAGTCATTTGTGGGGTCATGGCTTTATCATTCCTTATATCACCAATCGGATCTGTGCTGTCTGTGCATTGATTGAGGCTCTTGTGTCTGGTGGGTTTGGATGCACATCGTTCATGGAATCACAGAATCACAGCACGTCCTAACTTGACAGGGACCCACAGGGATCATCCAGCCCAGCTCCTGGCACTGCCCAGACACCCCAACACCCCCACCCTGGGCATCCCTGGCAGCGGTGTCCAAACGCTTCTGGAGCTCTGGCAGCCTCGGGGCTGTGCCCATTCCCTGGGGAGCCTGGGCAGTGCCCAGCACCCTCTGGGGGAAGAACCTTTCCCTGATCTCCAGCCTGAGCCTGCCCTGGCCCAGCTCCAGCCATTCCCTGGGTGCTGTCCCTGTCCCAGGGAGCAGAGATCGGAGCTGCCCTCGGGAGCAGCCCTCGGGAGGAGCTGCAGCCCCTGTGAAGTCACCCCTCAGTCCCCTCCAGCTGAACATTCCAAGTATTCTCAGCTGCTCCATAAGGAATTGACCCTTCCCCACTGACTTGGATCTCTCCAGTGTTACTCCTGTAGCTTCCTCCAGCTCAGCTGGGAAGGAGTTGAAAGGTTTGGGGCTGGAAACATCCCCAAGGCAGCCAAGGGTGGGGGGCAGCTCCCAGCTGGGGCTGGGCAGCTCCATGGGGATTTGCTTCACCAGATTTCCTGTGTGGAATGACACCATGGGGAAGGAAATGACTCCTCACCTTCTTCCTCAGTGAGAGCAGGATTTTGAGTGGTTCCTGTGTGCATTGAGAAGAAGCTGCCAGTTTTTCACATCACACTTTTCTCCTGCCCTGCCCTGTGTTTTCCATCATGGCTTTTGCCAGGATATTCCATTCTTCCCTTGCCAATGGAAAAGAGCAAGTCCCAAAGCACCCGGCCACTTTCTTCATGGCATCCCAGGCTTCTGGAGGAGGAAGGAGCCACTTGGCAGCTCAAAAGTGACACCCAGCCCCTGCAGCTGCAATCTGGTGCCTGTGGGGCTCACAGGGAGCTGCTCTTTTCCATGGAAGAAGCCATGGGAGCCTCAGCATAGGCTCTGCTCCTCGCCCAGACCAGGACAGGGCTCTGTGTGCACCACAACCCTGTGGATGCTGCACAGAAAATCCTCCCAGCAGCTGCAGAAATTCCAGAGAAATACCCAGAGAAATATCCAGGTGGGATATCGAGACAGGCTGCGCAGCTTTGCTGAGAGCGTCACCTCTGGGGTTGGATTCCTGCAGCTCCAGCTGTGCTGGGACACACACGGCACTCAGGCAGGCACAAAACCACCCCAGCAGCACCAAGAACTCTCCCAAAAAACGCAAATCAGCCAGGCCTCCTGAATTACCACTTGGAAAGAGGACACGAAACAGCAGCTACTTGGGAGAGGTTTGAGCAGGAACAACAAAGGGGAGGAGAGGAGATCTGGGGTAAGGGGTGCAGGCAGGGCAGCTCTGTCCCCTCCAGCTGCAGCAGCCCTGCAAACCCAGCTCCTGAGACCAGAACCACACTGGGACAATATTTAAATTGTAATCCCATCACATTAGGGAAGAAATTTGCTTTTAAGCATAATAATGTGTTTTAAAATAGAGAGAATTGGTTTGCAAGAGCCTCCATGGCCAAGGCTGGGAACAGCCCCTGCCCTGCTGGGTGAGCCGCAGGTGGGGCAGCAGCCGTGGGCACAATCCCAGGCTCATCCCATTTGTCCCTCATCCCATGGCTCCTCCTGCCTGGCACCTGCCAGAGGAGAGCCATGACTGGAGTGCTTGTGCTCCCTGCCACAGACTCCTCCCCACAGGGGACACTAATGCTGATCTTTTTCTTTCTCCTGCTGATCACCAATGGCCATCCAGCCCTTTTCATGGCTGAGGGAGAACAGATGTTCCAGCAGGACATTAAGTCTCCCCCTAAATGCTCTGTCCGCACAGAATCCTGCACCTTTGGAGGCTGGGGGATGAACTTTGTGCTTTGTTAAAGAGGGGAGCTCCTCCTCTCCTGCTCTTTGCTGCTTTGAGGGGCTCTCTGTGCCCCCGCAGAGCTCTGCCCTGCATGGCAAAGATGCCCCAGTGCCCCCAGGGCTCCTGTGCCCAGGAGAATTTAGCTTTCCTCACTTCCCAGGATTTCCAAGCGCTCTTCCTCCAAGGAACCCAAACCAAGACATTTCCTGCTGCCTTCCCGCTCCCCATCCCTCCCCACACAAACAAGGCCTCACGAGCATGTCTAATTCCCATGAATAATTTATGCAAAGGAATAAGTTCCTGATAGCAATAAACAGAATAAATACAACTCCCAGAGACCACATTACCAAGCAGAATTCATTTTTACACAGATATAAAACTGTTATGTTAGAGTAAGGGGAGAAATAATCTCCATCAATAACATTCTCTTATTTCCTCATTGTTTTATTTGCATGGGGCTCCATCTCCGTGGAGTGCCCCATCCATCCAGCTGTCCTGGGGATGCCTACAAAGCTATTCCAGCCAGGACTGGATTAATCATTTCTCATCAGCACCCAGACAGTGGTGGAGGCTGTTCTTGTTTCCCTCTCAACATTAGATCACTTTGAGAACAAGCAGGGTGAGGCTTAAACTTATTTTCCAGGTACTGAAAACCAGCCTTATTTATAAAAATCCATATTTTCCCGGTTAATTCCACACTGGCACTCAGTGCACAAGACATAAAGCATCATTATTGGACACCAGGAGTGTTTGAATTCTGAGCTAAAAGTCACTGGAAATGCTCAGTGTCACTGGTGGCTTGATTAGATTTTTGCAGATGGCTTTTTCCATTTGGGTCCAGATTATCTTTTCCCATTATTTCCCAGCTTTTTCCATTTTATCACTCACTAAAGGGTTTGAGAGGCTCAACAGACAGCTTTTGAGGCAGCATTTACTGAGCAGTGGCTGCATCCTGTGGACAACTCTAATATCCTCCCTTTCCATAACAACCATTCCCTTCAGATGGATGTGGGAAAAGACACCTTTCCTGGCTAACTGCTGCTTCTCCTCATTGCTCACCTGATTTTCTAAACCCTGAAAAGCACAGACTGGGCAGCAATCACCTGAAATTTATGTGCTTTCATATTTTGACAGGGATTTGGGACTGACAGGAGATAAAAAATCAAAACCAATTTAATACTTTGCAACTTTTTAGCCTGAGCTCAGATTCCAGCAAGGACAATATTTCCTCATCAGCACAAATGAGCTCCCTCGGCGGGAATCTCTCTCCTGCTCAGCATGGAAAACATCAGGTCCCTCCGGAGGGGAAACACCTACCTCGGCAGCTCTTAATTGCCACTGTTAATTGCCGGGCGGGAAGGGCTGCCTGGCCGCGGCTGATAAAGGAGAGATGAAAAGAGAACAAAAGCAGCGGCAAAGTACAGAGCCGGGGGGCTCTGGGGATGGAGCCGTGGGGACACAGCCTGGGGACACAGCCGGGGGGCTCTGGGGACACAGCCGGGGGGCTTTGGGGATGGAGCCGTGGGGACACAGCCGGGGGACACAGGCTGGGGACACAGCAGCTCCTGGCAGAGCGGCCAGGCCCAGGAGGATCGGGAAAGGCAGGAGCATCCATGTGGAAGGGTTGGATTTGGAGCACAGGGTGACTCAGCAGGGCTGGACCCAAAGCATCCGGGGCCTGCAATTCCTGGGCTCCCTGCTGTGTCCTTGGCTTCTCTTCCCAGACTTCCAAGCAACAGCTCCGGGATCAGCTCCACTGAAGGTTGTTGTGGGAAGGTGAAGAAGACATCGGTGGCACAGCCCAGCTGGTTCCAACCCCACAAGGAATGGAATCACAGAATCATGGAGTCATTAAGGCTGGAAATGACCTCCAAGGTCACCAAGTCCAACCTTCAGCCACTGAAGCTTGTCCCCAAGTGCCACATCTGCTCCTTCCTTGGACACCTCCAGGGATGGGGACACCACCACTGCCCTGGGCAGCCCCTGCCAAGCTTTAACCACTTGTTGAAGAAGGAATTGTTCAGAATTTGAGCCTCCCCTGGCACAGCCTGAGGCCGTTCCCTTTCCTCCTGTCCCTGTTCCCTGGGAGCAGAGCCCGCCCCCCCCGGCTGCCCCCTCCTGTCAGGGAGTTGTGCAGAGCCACAAGGTCCCCCCTGAGCCTCCTCTTCTCCAGGCTGAGCCCTGGAATTGCCCAGCTCTGCTCCCTGGGTTATTCCCAGACCACCCTTCCCAGGGTTTAATCCCATGTGGGGGGAAGATAAATGTGATATAATGCCCAAAGCTGTGGTGCCAGAGCAGGCTTTTCCCAAGAAAAGAGGAATCCATAGCAATTATCTGGGATGCCTATCAGGATCAATTTGCCACTTTGTGCAGGTGCTGGGAATAAATTTTCCTTGGTTTGTCTCCACCAGGAGTTGGAGAAAAATCTTGGAAAATGGCTCAGAGAAATAATAACACTAAAACTGATAAGAAAACCGAGGTGGCCTCTGATTGTTTTTTTTCAATTACAGCATTTTCAGGAAGCAAAGAAATCTCTTTACAATTCCTTTCACAGGGAGATTTGATTTTCCCACCTGGAGTTTCCCTCTCATTTGAACTTTGTCCAGTTCAAAACCATGGGCAAGCAGAGGAGAGCTCCTCATTTTTAAAAAGTGAAGTTTTTGGTTTAAATATTCATGATTTCATAAAGCTACCTTTGGAAAAAAGCTGCTTTTATCAGGTGGGAGCCAATATCCACATGGGAGAAGCTGAGTTTCCTCCTTTCTCATGGGGTTTTCAGTGGCCAAAGAGAAGAAAAACGCCCACACGCAACAAAATGCACTTTCAAAGTCTTGTGCAACTTTGTTTCTTAAACATTTTGCTTAAAATAGAAGCAGAGAATGAAAAAAAAATAATTGAAAATTAGTGTCAGTCCCTCAAAGCAATTTCCTTCAGAGAAACACTGGTTCTTGAATTTAAAAAGACATTTATTTTGGGAATATTTTCATGCTGCTCTGATTAGCACCATCTAAGCAAACACTTGTTTCTGAGTGCAGGACAAACTAGGCAAATCCACAAATATTGGGTTTTTTACATTCCCATTTTACAGCACTGGATCTGGCTCCTCTCTGTCCTCAGCCACTGTTTGAAAATCCCAAGGGCATTTTCCTGGGGGAATTGTGTTCATGACCCACCTCAAACCAAAGTTCTATTCTTCTGGGATATTTCCTGACACCACAACTTTTCCATGTAGAGCAGGGATGGATTTGACAGCTCCTGCCAGGAATCTGTTCCCAACCCGTTGTATTTCCTTCCCTCTCATATTGAGGAGCTCATCTGGGCACTGCTTTTACTGCCAAGGAAGCCTTGGCCACTTTGACCGTGGGTTCTTCCACACCAGGATTGGCTTCTGGAGGGTTTTATCTTGAAATAGGGCCTAAGAGAGTTGGTCTGTGTTGTGTTCTGGAGGTCCCCGGTGCTCTGGGTTCCTCTCAAGGAGCAGCTCAGGTTTGTGTGGCACCTTTTCGTTCCTCACCTTGTTAGCAGCACTTTGAGGGTGTGACAGGCTGGGAAAGCTGGGGGGGTTCACCTGGAGAGGAGAAGGCTCCAGGGAGACCTCAGAGCCCCTTCCAGGGCCCAAAGAGGCTCCAGGAGAGCTGGAGAGGGACTTGGGACAAGGGATGGAGGGACAGGACACAGGGAATGGCTTCCCACTGCCAGAGGGCAGGGATGGATGGGATATTGGGAAGGGATTGTTCCCTGGGAGGGTGGGGAGGCCCTGGCACAGGGTGCCCAGAGAAGCTGTGGCTGCCCCCGGAGCCCTGGAAGTGTCCAAGGCCAGGCTGGACAAGGCTTGGAGCAGCCTGGGATAGTGGAAGGTGTCCCTGCCCATGGCAGGGGTGGCACTGGATGGACTTTAAGATCCCTCCAACCCAAACAATTCCATGATTCTGTGCTCCCAAGGTTCCTCTGCCCCTGCAGGTCTGTCTGAAGGGCAGGATGGGGACAGGGGACGCTCCCTCTCCCCAGACAGTCCCACACCTGCCCAGAGGCTCTGCCCCAGGGTGAGCATCCTTCCCACAGCCCCTCCTGGGATCTGCTTTGCAGCAGAATTCAAAGCAGCTTTTTTCACTCTCCAAAAGGATGATCAAAGCCTCCCTCCCCTGAGCTGATTCCAGCAATATTCCTCATCAAAAAGCAAGGGGAGAAAAAAGAATATATTTGCCTGTGGTTGTCTTCTAAATAAATCCCCCTCTCTCAGGAGGCTCGGGGCTGCTGTCTCACCCCCAGTCAGCTCTGGGGCTGCTGGTAAAATTCTTCTTTTCTCTTCAGCGCCTCCAGAAAAAGAATCCCCCTATTGTAGGGATTTGAGATGTTTACATCTGCTTATCTTCCCTCTGATCTCAGGATTCCTGTAACATTCCAGCTCCCTCTTTAGCTGTATCATTAGTTCTGCACAGATGACTGAGAAAAGCCTCCTCGAAGAACTGAAACCAGGCCAGCATCCCAGAGCATTCCCACCTTCCCCACCTCCAGCCTCAGTTCCCTTTATTTATTTCTCTGGCCAGGCTGGGGAAGGATTCTCACCCTGGTTTGACTGAGCAGCTCTCATGGCAGTGGCTGCAGCCAGACCCTGCTCCTCCTCCGTAACCTCTAAGGCTGCATGGGCAGATCCCACAAAACGTAATATTCCTACTAAAATTCCTCTTCTAGAGGCACTTCACTGTTTCTTTTCCAGGCACCTGCCTGTGCTGGAGCCCTGCAGCCATGGAAATGGCAGTTTCCTTCCATCCCTGTGCTGACCAGGCAGAGGGAAGGGCCAGCTCTGGCCCCAAAGCTGAACAAGCTGTGCCTGATGTCACATCAGCTCCCTCACAGGACATTTGTAACCTGCCACTGAGCAGGAACAGGTTTGAAATCCAGAATCACAGGGGCCCCTGGGGCACAGCTTCAGCCAGGGCTGTTCCTACTCAGGTGTAAAATTGAAATCACTTAAATGCAACAGAGCTGAGACAAAATAGATCATCCAGAAGCCTCGTTCAGCTCCCTTGGACCCAAAGCCATTCCATGACTGTGTGATGCACTAAGGGACATTTTTAGAGTCATCTGCATCCGCACTACCAGGCTGGAGTATTCCCAACTCCTGCTGGTCCTCAGGGATCCCACACTGGTGTCCACTGGGGTCCAACCTGGCACACATCCCTTGGGAAGAGAAAAGGAGCTGGAAAGCTGTGTTTGACTCTTTCCTCTGTTGGCCCAGGAGGCCCAGAAGGACCCCAGAGCTGGGCCCACAGAGGACTCTGTGTCACACCTGGCAGGGCAGAGGTCTGGGGGACGTGTCCTGGTGCATCCAAGCTGTGTGGAAACTTCTTCAGTGATCCCATGTCCCATCCCTGGCACACAGCCCAGCCCCAAACACCCCTCCAGGGCCATCTGGCAGGAATTCGGGGATGGAATCTCCCTGTGATTCATGCCTGAGAGGAGCTGCATCACCCCAAGGGCACGGAGAGTTGTCCAAAGCAATGCCCCAGTCCGGCTGTGAGCTGACCGCACACTGTCCACCAGTAACACCAGTTACACCACCAGTTAATCCCACAGCATCAATATTCCTCGGAACTCACTAAGCAGACAGTGTCAAAGGAAAAGCATCTTTCTACTAGTCCCACCAGTGCCTCGTGTAAAACCAAAATGGCCTTTTTTCCCCTGGCCTGGATGCTGTGAAATCCCACCCCAAGGTGCTGGCCTGGCAGTGACATCCAGCACCGTCACCTTGCCCTGCTCCCTGCCGGAGCTGGAGCCTCCAGCAGCTCCAGGTGCCCTGCTCCAAACCATCCAACACTCATCTGCTGGTGAGAAAACACATTTTAATGGAGCAGCCCCGCTCCCAGGAATTATCTCTGGCTGCAGAGCTGCCTGCTTTTATCTGTACATCCATCCTGCCAGGCCTGATGTTATCTGCAAATTTCGCATTTATTTTTAGATAATTGATAGAAAAGTTGAAAAGTACAAAGGCTTCAGTGCTTCCTTGCAATCCCAACAGAAATGTCCCGGTTCAGTGACAGTTTTGTGTTGATTACTCGTGTTCAGGAGTCTGTTGTCACTTCCCAGCCCATTTCACACAGATTAGGTAATGCCCAATATTAATGTTTAAAAACAGAGGATGATGTCAGGTCCCTTTCATGGTTATATCTGTCAGCTCCAAGCTGAGAGGGACTTCAGTGGCCTGGAGTCCAGTCTTGTGTCACTGTGTCCTGCTTTAGTCACACCACACACAAGGGTCCTTGAACCTCACAACAGCACAGAAGCAAAAATCAAGGTCCTGGAAGTGTCCAAGGCCAGGCTGGACAGGGCTTGGAGCAGCCTGGGATAGTGGAAGGTGTCCCTGCCCTCGGACGGGGTTGGAACTGGGTGAGCTTTAAGGCCCCTTCCAACCCAAACCATTTTGGGATTCTCTGATCCGAGTCCAGCCAAGAATTCGCTCTGCCCTGAGGACTGGAGCCGAGCAGCTGCATTCCCACTGCTCCTGCTGAGGGAATTCTCCCTGTGCCCCTGCACCAGCACAAACTTCCTGCAAGACCTTGACCTGCCCCTGTGCTTTTTCCAGCTTGGTGAGTGGGTTATCCACGGGGAGCAAGGAATGGAGCTCTGTGGGGATTGTGCTTGGCAGCTCCGTTCTTTCCCTGCCCCCAGAGTCCCCACAGCTCTTTCCCTGCCCCCAAAATCACCGTGGCTCCTGCCCCATCCCCAAAGTCCCCCTGGCTCCTGCCCTGTCCCCAAAGTCACCCTGTCCCCATCCCCATTGGCGCTGCAGCACCAAGTGATGCCTGGCACATGCCTGCATCCCTGGAATGATCCCCTCCTGCTGCTCAGCTCCCTCTCCCCATCCTGACCACCCAGCAGGGAGCAGGGATGAGGCAGCTCTGCCGGGCTTCCTCTGACAGCCTTGTCTGCCTCACGGCAATTAATTCTCCCTCCTGTCCACCAGCTCCTGGAGGTGTAAACAGGGGCTGTGCCAGTGCCTGGCAGTGCTCCAGGACCAGCTCCAAGTGTCAGGATGCAACAGGGGATTTTTAGCTTTTTTTCTTTATCATCAAGCTCAGCTCCAAACAAACCTTTAATTAATTCCTTCACAAAGTTCTGCTGAGCTTGTGGCCTCCAATTCCTCTGGGCTGCTAATTAACCTGATCTTCTCCCTCCCTGCTCCTTCCTCGTGATTGTCAGTTTGCACTTGTTGAATCCTAATGCCTTTCCCTGGTGCAACAATCTGCTCCTGTTCCCCAGACGCCTTCGCCCCCAGAGCACAGGCTCCACTTCTATTTTGCCTCTATGAGCTCATGCTCCAGCTGCCTGAGGAACAGCAACAGCTCCCACTCCTTTGCCGCAAAATTCCACTTTTTTCAATATTTCCCCTTAGCGTTGGGAAAGGAAATCACCCAGGGATTGCAGTTTTCCACTATAATTTTCATTTTTTAAAGCTGTTGTCTTTTGGGTTTTTTCAGTGATAGTTACAGTGCTGCAGAATCATGGAATCATGGGATGGTTTGGGTTGAAAAAGGCCTTAGAGCCCATCCAGTCCCACCTCCTGCCATGGGCAGGGACACCTCCCACTGTCCCAGGTTGCTCCAAGCCCCGTCCAGCCTGGCTTTGGACACTGCCAGGGATCCAGGGGCAGCCACAGCTGCTCTGGGCACCCTGTGCCAGGGCCTCCCCACCCTCCCAGGGAACAATTCCTTCCCAATATCCAATTTAAATCTCCTCTCCTCCAGCTTAAAGCCATTCCCTGTGTCTTGTCACTCCGTGCCCTTGTGAGAAATCCATCAGCATGCTCCTGTTGCAAATGTTTCCTGCAAAAACTTGAAGAAAAGGAATCCAGACTCTTATCAGATTCACATATGTCCACAGGCATTTTGGGCAAAAGCCCATTTTTTCGGGGGGGGGATGGTTTCCCTCAGCTCCATCTTGACCAAAAGCCCATTGATTTCAGTCAGGAGACACACAGGCTGTTCTCAACATGCAAAACATTTCTCAAGGCTGAAAAAAAAGAAGCTTCTGAAAGGAATTGAGATGTTTTAGAGACATTTTAGTCTTTGTGTGACTCAGTTCCCTGAGACTGATGTGGGAGCACTGAGCCTTCCAAGCTTCCACGCGTGGTGACACTGGGCACAAAAATGTTTGTGAAGCTTCCAGCTTTCAGGGGAGGTTCAGGTTGGATATTTGGAAAATTTCTTCCCTGAAAGGGTGGCCAGGCATTGGCACAGGCTGGCAGGGCAGTGCTGGAATCACCATCCCTGGAAGTGCTCAAAAAATGAGCAGAGGTGGCACTTGGGATTACTGGGCGTGGTCGAAGGTTGGACTTGATGGTCCTGGAGGTCTTTTCCAGACTCAGTGACTCTGTGATCATTTCCATGATCCTACAACACCCATGGGCACCATGTGGCCATGAAAATGCTGAGGGTGGAGCTGTGGGGGGGTGAATTTGCACCCTGGGACCAGGGAGGTGAGCGTGGGATGTGGCACCACGGGGACATTGAGGCACAAACCCGCTTCTGCTCCATGAGGGAAACCAGGGCTCTGGATCAAGGCAAGGACAGGACAAGGTGCTACAGAGGGCCCAGGGACAGGTGGGATTGCTCACCTGCTGTTGGGGTTTGGGAGTTGTTTCTTTTTTTTTTTTTTCTTTTCGTCTTTCTTCTTTTTCTCTTTAGGAATTTTTCCCCAT
>VXAZ01004030.1:49684-92079 GCA_013399875.1 Gymnorhina tibicen
CCTTCCCGGCTCGTGTCCACTACTGCCGCGTGCTCCCCGAGCTCGCTCTGGAGCACTCCCTGCAGCCGCGGGGGAACCATCGCACCCGCCCTGCCCAGCGGGAGCCGCCAGCGGCCCTGCCAGCCGTGAGCGTCACTGCACCGAAAGGACAGGGTCTGACAGCCGGGAAGGGGTCACTGGGTTCTGTTCTGTTTGCTGTTACTGTCATAGTTGTTGTTGTTTTGTTTGCCTTGCTATAAATATATATATATATATTAGTAAAGAACTGTTATTCCTATTCCTCATATCCTGGCCTGAAAGCCCCTTAATTTCAAAATTATAATAATTCGGAGGGGAGGGAGTTATATTTTCAGTCCAAAGGGGGCTTCTGCCTTCCTCAATAGACACCTGTCTTCCAAAACCGAGACACCTGCATTTCCTTGGGAAGAGCCTGGCACAATGCTGCAGCTGGGGACAATGACCCTAGGGGAGGAGGGAGCTGAGGGATTTCACCCCAAGCCCAACATGTATCGTGAGAAGAAGCAAAGCAGACGCCCTGGGACCTCTCCTTGCCTCCAGTGCCCTCTCCCCTGCCTGGGCACTGCTGAGATCCCTCAGAGGGGCAGAAGCAGAGCAGGGACCAAGCTGTGCTCCCCACCCTTGGCAGAGCTCCCAGGGCTGGCCTGGGGGACAGGAGGTGGCCTCTGCCCGCCTCCCTCAGGGACTGGCACCTCACTGCAGGCTGCTGTTACTGAGCTTCTGCTTCCACTGTCAAACCTGAAATAGAACCAATCCCACAGCTTTTTTTTCTGTTGAACACACAGTTTTTGTCTTTCCAGTCCGCCTGAGGCAAAATAATTAAATTTGGGAAAACGCTGATATTTCCATTGGGTCCAACTCTCTGGCCTCAAGGATTACTGGGATGCTGGGTGGCTCAACTCCCTGCTGAGACTGAGGCAGGAACCCTGAGACTTCCAAACTGCCTTGGGAAGTGGCACTGGGAGCAAACAAATGCTGGAGAAGCTTCAAGACACTGACGTGGCCACGGAAATGCTGAAGGTTGGTGTGGGGTCCAAATTCAGGGACTGAACCTGCACCCCAAAACACTCATTAGAGACTGCTGGGAAATTTGCCCAGAGCAGCTGTGGCTGCCCCTGGATCCCTGGCAGTGTCCAAGGCCAGGCTGGACAGGGCTTGGAGCAGCCTGGGACAGTGGAAGGTGTCCCTGCCCATGGCCAGGGGTGGAACTGGATGTCCTTTAAAGGCCCCTCCCAACCCAACCCATTCCATGATTTTATAAATGCTGTCTGTGAGCTGAATGCTTGGGATGGAAAGAATAGAAACGCCACAATTTTGAGGAGTTTTTTGTTATTCTTGTGGTTTATGCTGGGGTTTTTTTTAACTTGTATGTCACCCTCAGAGCAGCCCATTCACGGATCTTTTGTTTGCTGGAAAGGAGGAGTTTGGGAGCAGCTTCCTGGCACTTTGCTGCTCTAACAACCCAAACCCCGGGTGTGTTTTGGGCAGATGAGAGGTCACCAACCCCAACCCTGCCCTCCAAGCACCTGGGAAAAAAACACTGCCTACAATGCTGATAAAATAACCCCCCTATTTTCCAACATTCAAAAACCTTCCTGGCTGGCTGGGAAGTGCCTGGACAGCACAGCAACGAGCAGCAGCCCATTTTTAGTGCTGTATCTAGAGCAGGGCTGGGGGAAAGAGGCCACACATGAAACACTGCCTGTGGGAAGGAGAACAGCGCTGCTCTTCCACCCCCGGTGCTTTCAAGGTTGAGTGAGGTGAGGCCATGGGGGAAAAATGATGAGATCATTTCATTCCTCATCTGAAGGAATGTTTGCCAGGATCTGACCCCATAGCGGGGCAGCTCTGGAATTCCTACCTCATCCCACCACAAGGTCGCTCCCCAAGCCAGGCTTTCCAGCTCCAGCTGCCCATCCTGAGGGGGGAAATGTCTCCAAAATCCAGTCAGACCTGATGTATTCCTCTGGTAGTGAAAAACAAGAGGAAATGTGAAGGAGAAATCATATATAAGTGAATTTATATATTTGGGAAAGATGCTGATTTAAATCCTCAGTTCAGGATTTAAATTCTGAATATTATGAGAGCCCCGGATGAAAATGCAGCAGTTCAAACCCAAATCCCACTTCTGCTCCCACTCTTTGAAGCCACCTGGGGCATTTTACTCACCCAGAGCCTCCATTTCTCGATGAGCAGTGACAACACAGGGCTGAGCCCTTCCTGGAGGGAATGAGGTGTGGAAGAGCAGTTCTGCCTTTCTCTGTGACATTTCTGTTGCACACGGCTCTGGTGACTCTGCCTTGGCTGTTGCAGATGGGAAGAAAAGGTCCCAGGAGCCCTAAAGGAACAGCCCGCCAGAGTGCAAACACCTTCCAGGGACTGACCCGTTCCCTGGGGAACCTCCCGTGTCCAGCACAGCACCCGGGCTCCATCCCCCCAGGGCAGCAGCCATATCCCAAGTGGGCCAGCAGAAGGCAAAGCAGGCCTGGAGCAGGGGAGAGGGGGAGGATGGCCTTAAAATAAAATTCTTGGGGAAAGAAAAAAAAAAGAAAAGGCAAAAAAAAACCCCACCATGCCCCCTCTCCAACTGAAATGCTTTGGAAATGGGAGAGTTTCTCTGAGACTGAGAGATGGCAAAGAAGGAGCCCCAGGAAGAGGGGCTCGGTGGGAAGGAGAGAGCCCCACGAACAGCAGGGCTTTGCCAGGGCCTGGGGGTGCAGGGGGATGCCAGCTATCCCATCACAGAACGCTGTGCCTTTTGTTTCCTCGTGGTTGCCCTGCTGTTGCTACAGCCATTAAAACCAGCCTGTGAATAGGTCGGCGTGGTGATTTCCTAATTGAGTTAACTCGGCTGCAGTGGCTGTGCTGCTGAGGGATGTGGCTGGTGATTAGATAAGAGTATCGCCCCTTGCAAAACGAGCACCACATTACGGGGTTTTTCTAGGTCAGGCCGGGCTGCTCAGCACAGCTCCGCCAGAGCCCAGAGCCCGTGGCCCCAGCCCAAGACAGACACTCATTACAGCTAATGAAGGGCTGTGCTCTCCTTCCCCCGGGGACCCAGTGTGGAAAATAGCAGCATCTTCAAGCTGGAATAAGTGTCCTCTGACACAAAGTCCAGGGTGGACACCTCAGGGTGCTCGGATTTGCCAGGTCCTGCTGGGCAGGTGGTGATTGAGGGGTCCCCGAGCTCTCAGGGGTTCTGTATTCCCCACAGGATCAATCCCTGGTCCTGCTGGGCAGGCGGTGATTGAGGGGTCCCCGAGCTCTCAGGGGTTCTGTATTCCCCACAGGATCAATCCCTGGTCCTGCTGGGCAGGCGGTGATTGAGGGGTCCCTGTGCTCTCAGGGGCTCTGAATTCCCCACAGGATCAATCCCTGGTCCTGCTGGGCAGGCGGTGATTGAGGGGTCCCTGTGCTCTCAGGGGCTCTGAATTCCCCACAGGATCAATCCCTGGTTGTGGACCTCAGTGCAGAGCACAACAGCTCTGGAGTGTGATGGTCCCTCAGGGCAAACCCCACTGGAGCCTCCCCTGCAGATCTGCTCTCTTTCTCCCCAGATGTGCCAGCCCCACTCTGACCCTGGCCAAACCTTATTCCAGGGGCAGCAAACTCTGGGTCAGATGGCTCTTCCCTGGGTCACATCTCAGATGCATCTCCCAGGTTGCTGAGAGCCCAGATCTACATCAGGAGGACCCACAGCTCCAGGTGCAGGGCTCGGTGCCCTGATTCCCTGGGATGTCCACAGGAGGCTTGATGGAGTTGGTGGATCATGGAATCATGGAATCAAGTAATTGTTTGGGTTGGAAGGGACCTTAAAAGCTCATCCAGTGCCACCCCTGCCATGGGCAGGGACGCCTTCCACTGTCCCAGGCTGCTCTAAGCCCCATCCAACCTGGCCTTGGACACTGCCAGGGATCCCAGGGGCAGCCACAGCTTCTCTGGGCACCCTGTGCCAGGGCCTGCCCACCCTCCCAGGGAACAATTCTTTCCCAATATCCCATCTAGCCCTGGGCTCAGTCACAGCACCAGCAGCCCAGCCTAGACACAAAATGGGTGATGCTGAGGTGCCACCAATCCCCAAGAGTTTCACCCCTCCAGGGTCAGCCCAGAAGGACAATGAGGTGGCAGCAAGCCCTGGGGTCTCTCAGTCCCTCACGTCCTCCAGCTCAGAGTGATGAAGAGTTGGAGGCAAACCCTTCATTTCTGATAGCACGGAACTCAGAACAAAGGGATTCTTTTTCCCTTGGAGGCACCTACGCCTGCACTATATGCCGAAGGAGTGGCCAAGAGAACAGCAGGGCTGGGGACAAGCCATGAGGAAAGACTACCATAGCCTCATTACTGGATTCACTCCTCCACCAAAGTGCTTCCAGCCTGGAGGAGACATCCTGCTGGGGACCAGCTCCATGTCACACCCCCAACACCTGCACTGCTCCCAGGCTGAATGCAGAGGCTGGTTCTGCCTGGCTGAAAGCACAGAGGGAGCTGCAGGACACCTTCTCCTCTCCAGGTGAGCACCCCCAGCTCTCCCAGCCTGGCTCCAGAGCAGAGGGGCTCCAGCCCTTGGAGCATCTCTGTGGCCTCCTCTGGACTGGCTCCAGCAGCTCCAGGTCCTTCCTGTGCTGGGCCCCAGGGCTGGGGCAGCTCTGCAGGTGGGGAATCACCTGAGTGGGGCAGAGGGGCAGAATCCCCCCTCCCCTGCTGCCCATGCTGGGGATCAGCCCAGGCTTGGGGGTTTCAGGGCTGGGGCAGAGCTGCCCCCCTCACACTCAAACAACCAGCTGAGCAGTGAACATGAAATAAACTCCTTTTAACAAGAACTGAAGTGGTTTTAAAGAGTGAAATCCTGTTTTCCCTGTCAGCCCAGAGCTGGAATTGGCAGCACACGAGCACCTGCCAGGGCTGGGCTGGAGTCATTAGCAGGATCAGAGCCCCGGCAGAGCAGCGGGAGCCTGGACTCGCTGACCTAATTTGCGTCCCTTCCAGCTCCAAGAGGCCTGTGATGTATTTTTAATGAAGCACACACAATAAACTGCTAACATAATATTAGAGGCTCACTTCAAAGCTCCACCAGTCAGGGAAATCAAGGTGAAAGTTTCTGAATTCATCATTATTTTGTGTCACTCATCTTCACTATGACAACCCCTGGGCACACCAGATGCTTCCTTTCCAGCCTTTGGAACAGGGTTTGGAGCCCGCTCTTCTCCTCATTTTTTTCCAAGCAAACCAAAAATAACCTGGAAAGTAGAAATCTTGCCTAGATTCCCCTTATACACACATGCATTGTTCCAGCACCACAAAAGCTTTTGCAAGCAGCAAAATTTAGCAGCTCTGGAGAAGGCTGAGGCAACCTTAGACAAGTTTTCAGCCACCTGGGTGGCTCTTGTTCTGCTCGCCCCTTCGGAGCTGGAGTCTCGGAGGTTTGGGATGTGTCAGGGAGCAGCAAGAGCATGGCTGCTCCCTCAGGGAAGGCCAGGATTAGGGTGCCACGACTGGAAAAGGCCCCTCCAGCCATAGCTTGGCCCACAGGACCTGGGTGAGGGAGCAAGACGAAGGGATGGTGACCAGGGCCAGCCAGGAGCCCACACAGCTCCAAGGGGAAGCCAGGGAATCAATCCACAGGTCAGGACAAGGTCCAGAGATCATCCAGCAGGGTCACAGTTAGGTGACAGCTCCAAGAGCAAGTCATGAAATCACCCCTGCAGAAGCCAGGAGGGACACAGCAATGGCCAGTGCAGACCAGCACTCCCCAGTATGGCCTGTAGGCACCAGGCTGGACAAAACTGGAGGTCCTGGGCCCAGGGTTTGGGTGGAGACACCAAACCAGGCTGGCCAGGATCAGGCGCACCCAGAGTTAGAGCAGGGTGGGAGCTGCACTACCAACACAACAGAAAATGGAGGATCTGAGGGTCAGTTTGCTCCTTCCCTGAACTCTCAAGCCACTTTTTCTCCCAAATACTTTCTCCCACAAACCCAGGCCCAGAGTGGGGTTGTGGGGGTGTCTGTGCCGGGCCAGGAGCTGGACTGATGATCCTTGTGGGCCCCTTTTAACTCAGGATATTCTGTGATTCTACAAAACCTCCATTCCTTCTGGGATGGCTCTGCATCCCCCAGTGGCTGGAAATCATCTCTTAGGTTGTTTAAAGCCCACAAATCTGCTGGAAATAAAGAATATATTCCAAGGGTGGGAACAGATCAAAACCTGAAGGGTCCTCTGACTTCACCTAAATATTCCTGACCCCTCCAGCTGACAAGAGTTGGCCAAGAACAATGAAGTTGAAGTCCAAAGCACCTCTCAGGTCCTACCAAACCAACAACTTAGAACTTACCCACATGGAGGAGTGTGGAGGAAGCCGGTATTGAACCCCTCTGGTGAGCTGGAATTGCTGGAAAATTCCTAAAAGTGACACACAAATTAAGACATACAGAGCAAAGTTAAACGTCCCGGGGTTTTTCCACTCCCACCCCTAATTCCCAGAAATCAGCTGTGTGTGGGAATGCATTCCCAGACTTCACGTTGCTTCTCCTTCGTCCCCATATCCCAGCAAGGTCAGTCTGGCAGCAAGGCAGGAAAAGAGCAAAGAAAAGGCATTTAGTGAGACACAGAATGTAACAGCCTTGCTCCGGAACCTCGTTAGAATTCCAGCTTTTACTGCCCAAAACAAACGGGAACATTTAGTCCCGGAGTCTTGAGGTGAACTTGGAACGGGTGCGAGCGCCTGCCGCGGGTGAGGAGCTGCTGCTGCCCGGGCTCCCGCAGCTCCTGGAGCCCTCCCTGCGGGCAGGGCAGAGTCCCCCGGCCCGGTGCTGGCTGGGGAGCGGGGCTGGGGGTGCTCCGGACGGAAGGACAGCGATCGATCCCTGTGCCGGTGTCGGGACACGGGGCCGCCGTTCGGCAAGAGGCGCGGGAACGGCAGCGGGGCTGGCAAAGCGCTTGTAACCATTATACGCGGCACTCGGAGCAAGGATCACAGACGGTAACTTCCCGAGCCCGCTGCTCCGGGAGGGTGTTCACACAACCGCTGGCTCCTCTTGACATTTCTGCAAACAGCTCATAAATATTCCATGGGAGCTGCCGCTGCTGTTGTGGTTTGAATGGAAATACCGGGGAGAAAAGAGCAGCTCTGCCCTTTTTTAGCAGCGTGCAGCTCAATCCGAGTCCTCAGGCAGCCACTCCAGGCTGGGCTCCGGTGAAAGCAGAGAGCGGCCGAGCATCCTGCCCTTCCCCTGCTGCGGAAGAAGCTTGGGTGTGCCTGGAGACCCAGCCCACCGCACCCAGGCGGGCCCTGGGAAGGACTGAAGGACGCACCCGCGGTGTCACCGTGTTGGAGGCTGCAGCATCTCCCTGGCTGTGCCCTAGGGCTCAAACAGAGCTCCTCGGGATGATGTCTGAGGGTCTGGGGGCAGCTCCACGTGGATTTGGGCACTGCCCGTGGTGGGTGCTGTGGAAGGAAGGTGCTGGGCCCCTCCTGGCAGCCGCGGGCACAGGAGAGCCCAGCACAGCCCCTGCCCAGGGCAGCGGGAGGGTCCCCAGCCTGTCGGGGCACCTGGTGAAAGGTGCTCCTGCTGCCCATTCCAGGAAGCTCCTGCTCCTTCTCCAGAGGTGCTGGATCCACCTGCACTGGAGAGGCTGTTGCAGAAAGCAGAGCAGGATGTCCCAGCTCAGCAGGGAGCTGCAGGAATTCCAGTTTAAACCTCAGCAGCCACCACCACCCGAGAGGTGCAGCCTCACTGCTTCAAAATGTGAGCTGCCCACTCCCATGGAAAAGACCGGCACTCCCTCCTCACACCAGACCTTGCAGTTGATCCCTTCCTAATTGAAATTCCAGGGATAACACTCCAGACTAGCCATGGAACAACAAATCCAAGTGGGATCCAGCCCCAGCCACACCAGCAGAGAGGAGCTAAGCAGACAGCAAAGCACCGCCCACAGACCCGACCCAAAACAAACCCCTGAAGGTGGAACCTGGCACAAATAAACCCCTGCAGATGGACACTGACACCAGTAAAGCCCTGAAGGTGGACACTGGAACCAGTAAGGCCCTGCAGGAGGACCCTGACACCAGTAAATCAGTGCAGGTGGACACTGGGACCAGTAAGGCCCTGCAGGAGGACCCTGACACCGGTAAATCGGTGCAGATGGAGCCGCCCACCAGCGAGAGGCTGCGAAGGAGCCCAGCCCGTGAGTCATGCGAGCAGCGCCCGTGTCGCTGCCATGTGGAGTGCAGCAGGCTATCAAAAGCGATGATTTCATCCCAAAAAACGGTCCTGTTTTTGTGCTTGATGACAGCTGGGCCTTTTTGGTACCTGCTGACCTAGAACAAGTCTCTCCACTGGCACTGAAGGTGGGTCACTCTAGGATCTGAAGTGCCTCATCCTTTAGTGAGTGGGCAGGGTGCACCGTTATTTTCATTGTGCCTCTTTTTGCCAAGCCTCTGTTATCTCTATTTATAGATAACCTGGGATGCAATTCCAGTAAGTCTCACCTGCCTCAGCGGTTCCCCCTGCAGTGTCCTACTTATGGCACAAATCAAGGGGGCTCTAATTAGAGTTTCTGGCCCAAGCCAGACTTAAATGTTTGACTTTGGATTTGTAAGAAAGGTTTTCAAAGATTCCTTGCCCTCGCCATGGTCATAGGCAGAGTTCCTGCTGTCTCCACAGCTTCCCACCAGCAATCCTGCACCGTGGTCCAATATCATCCCTAAAAAACTCCTGTCTCTCCTGCCTGTTCTCTGCTCTCCTGCCCACCCCCAGCTCTCAACGACTCCGGGTTTTTTTATCCTTTCCTGATTTTGAGAAGGAGGCAGAACAGCAATATCTCTACTCCCTGACTGCCTAATGATGGGGAACTAATCCAGAAACACAGCTTGGAATTAAAAACCCTTCCAGCCTTTATTATTTCTATGCATCATGTTTGTTTGGAGCAAAACTCAGCAGCTCGGATAATCTGCTCTGTGTCAGAGCAGAGATGTGCAAACACAGCTTGCTCACAGGGTTATGGGGAATCTCTTTAGGAGCAGAGATCTCGTCCCTGTGGCGTCACAGCCAGCTGGGAATTTGCCCCAGTATCTTCTTTTGGGGAAGGATGGAACAGAGATGCCACCTGCCTGCAGCCCAGGTGTCCCCACAGACAGGTGAAGACCCGAGCTCTCTGACACAGCTCTCAGTGCTCTCCTCATTCTTGTGGGATTTGGGATTTTTCCTTTGGTTCCCCAGTTCCAAGGAGGAGAGGGGAGACTCCAGACTCAGATGAGAAAAGCCTGGAAAAAGGGTCTCCAGACCCAGAATGCAGCTAACAGGATTCAGGTGAGCTTCGTTAAGGAGCTGATTTCTGCTCGGGAAGCTGAGCAGGGGGAGAGTCCCAGTGCTGCTGTTGGGGGGAACAGTGTGGAAACGGGAGCTCCCTGTCCCAGGTGAGGGCAGGAGAGGCAAGGGCAGCTCCTCTCACATCCAGGGAAAGAGAGGGAAGTGGGGAAACAAACATTTGAGACTGTAGATTCCTCAAGTCTGAAGCCAAGAGACACCACCAGAGCAGGCACAGAGGTGAGCAGGGACAGCACCCAGGGAACGGCTGGAGCTGGGCCAGGGCAGGCTCAGGCTGGAGATCAGGGAAAGGTTCTTCCCCCAGAGGTGCTGGGCACTGCCCAGGCTCCCCAGGGAATGGGCACGGCCCCAAGGCTGCCAGAGCTCCAGGAGCGTTTGGACACCACTGCCAGGGATGCCCAGGGTGGGACTGTTGGGGTGTCTGGGCAGGACTGGGGGGGGACTCCATGATCCTTGTCCCATCTAGCTCAGCACATTCCGTGATTCTGTCATTCTGCATGGAGCAAAATGCCTGGAACACTCCTGGTGACACAGCCTGCTGTGGGCAGTGGACAAAGGATGTCCCCCAGTTGCCTGCCCATGGTCCCTTTGGCTGCCCCTGTCCTGCTCCCAGTCTCTCCCAGCTGTGCTCCCAGCAGGGCTGACTCAGCAGCTGCAGCTGTGAGCTCCAGTCCCAGCCCCACGGGGCACTGTCACTGCCCACACTCAGACTGTTCATATTCTAAAGGCTTGAAGGGGCTCTGGACGGGGACAGGGAGGAATCCTCAGGAGAACACAGCTTGTACTCGAACTGCTGAGCCACACGTGTCAGAGCAGCTCAGTCCTTCCTGATCCATGGCCAGGATATCTGCTGAACCAGGCCATCAGTGGGGCTTCTTCCACACTGCATTCCCCCTCTCTTGCCTCCAGCTTTGATGGGAAAGGTCTTGCTGATGGAAATGACATCAGAGCCACAGCATCCCTCCATGAAGTGTTGATCCCAGTGAATCACAGTTATCCATTAGCAAAGGAAAAAAAACCTTTCAAAACCAGTTGGATGAAATTCCTCTTCCATAAAATCTGTCCACAGCAGGTGTTGCAGCTTGGCAGCAGAGATGGGGTCCCCTGGAGCGAGGGTCACCACACCTGTGTGTCAGGGACCCCATTTAGGATGGGACAAATCCCCACCTGCACAGGCCTTTGGGATCCACTTCCCCGTCCACAGGCAGAGGAACAGCCCCATCCCCTGTGCAGGAGGATGGGAAGGTGGACGGAGGGGCGGAGGACAAACGCCCTCCCCGTGTGCCCACAACAAGGAGGGGCGCAATCATCTCATTGCCAGCTTGGGGTGTCCTCCCAGACAGACCTGAAAACCTGCAAAAAGGGTTTCTCCTTTGGTTCTGTTCCTGCTTGGAACTACCAGCGAGCAATCCCTGGAGACAGATTCTGAGGATTACGGATGAACACGGTGTGTTCCCACCACTACTGGAGGGGCTCTTGTGTTGCTGCCTCTTCAGCACTGCCAGGGCTCTGTGTGGGGACAGTGCCAGGGGACAGTGGGTGCTGAGGGGTGCAGCTCTGTGCTGGTGATGGGGAGTCCATTCTTCCCAGGGATCTCCTCCCTCCTGGCTCCTTGCTGCTGACTTTGTCTCTGATTTCATTGCTGGCATCAACATCAGGAGCAGAAAATTGAGCGTAACTTGCACAGGAGAAAGGAAGGGAGAGGGAGGATCCTGAGATGGGGAACAGTCAACAAGGTCCTGAGCCCTGCTGGGTGAATCCCACTCAGCTCAGTGACATCTGAGTGTAAAATATGTCTGGGAATATCCATAAGAGTTGTCCCAATCCCAGCAAAGCACAAAGCAGGAGTGAAACTCCCTTCGTTTGAACTCCTTTCCTACCTCACCAATACCAGAGCTCAGCCTTTGCCTCTTCCAAGCTCCTACTGGAATTCCTGCTGCCCACTGTATCCCCTTCTTCAATATTTGTCATTCCAATGGCCTTCTAATGCCTGTAAACACAGGAATTGGCATCTGGACAGCAGGAAATCTAGGAAATTAGCACGAGGGACTCTTCTGGGATTGTGGCCAATGTCTAGTCCTAGGAGCCACCGAAAGCTCGGCAGAGTTGAGCTCTAGAAAGCAGGAATGGTGTCACTGGGTTGGCAGAGTGCAGCTCCTGCTCCATTCAGGATAAGTGACAGGAATTCCTTGTCTGCTTTGCATTATCCACAGGGAGCCAAACTCCCTGAGATCCTGATCTGGGCAGGGCAAGCCCAGCTCATCCTTCAGCTGCTGGGGGGAAATGCCACAATGGTCTCTTTTTTCTCTGTTTTTCCCTTGCAGGTTCATCCTACATTTTTGTCACCTGGTCTGGCTTCCTCGTGCCCATGGAGCAGGAATTTGGATTACAAGCCTCACTAATTACCGTACAAGGGAGTCACACTGAGCCTATGGCCCAAACAGGAGGTTCCACGGGAGCCTGTCACAGCATCCAGCAAATCTTCCAGCTTTTCCATGGGCTTTGGGGCAGTGCTGACCCCATGACCAAGCTGCTCTCTGCTCCTGAGCTTCACATTCCAGTGTAGGCTTGAATCCTTCAAGAGTCTCGATGATGCATTTTGGGGTGAGTAGGAGAGGACAGGGAATGCAGGACCTTGGGAAATCCTTCAGCGCTGGCATGATAGGACAGATCCGAGCAGGAATGGCAGGAGGTGGCTGGTGAGGTCCCAGTCAGTGGCCTGTGAGTGTGGACAAGTGCACACTGAGCTGGGCACACACAGCAGGGCTGGCAGCTCACCCTGGCACTGTCCCAGCACAGGCACTGATTTCCTGCTCCATCCTTCTGGCTGGACAATGAGTTTGCACCCAAACACACCTGAACCCTCCGCAGAGGCTGGATCATGGAGCTGGGCTGGCAGGAATCAGATCTGCTGAGATCCTAGGGCTGTTCTGCACAGCAGCTTCTGCCCAGCTGGGATGGACAGATCTGTCCCCATCTCGGTGACACGAGGGAGATGTTCACTCCCAGGGTCTGTACCACACCTTTTTGGCAGCCCCGGGGGGGATTTGGAGACAGATCACAAATGCAGCACTTTGGACACTCCCTGTCACTCACCCAGGTGGGAACTGGCTGTGGCAGAGGTGGAAGACCCAGCAGCACCCCAGAGTGGGGCACAGACCCTGCCACGCTGCCCCACAGCATCCCAGGGCCATCCAAACATCTTCCCATGGTCTCTGCTCCCTCCTTATGCACCATCAGCCCCAGGAAAAAGCTGGAATAAGCCATGGCCCTGCTGATGCCCTTCACTCCTGGCTGGCAGGGCCTCCCTCCTTCTGGGAAGCTCAGCACCAGTCCCAGTGCTGGGAACCCCAAGGGATGGTGCAGCCTGGAGCCCCCAGTCTGACTTGCACACATAATCCTGGAGTGCACGTTCCCTTGGGCTGTGGCACTGCCCTTCTCTGGCCCCCATCCCATGCCAGCTGTGTGTGACAGGCTGCTCCTGCCTGCACAGACCTCCAAACCCCAGCAGGAGAGAGGGGCACAGGAGAATCTCTGTGGTTCGATGAAGAGAAGCAGCCTCCTGATAAGCTCTGTGCCCAAGCCTTCCTAGCCTGGCCCAAGGGGTGGCTGCAGTGCCAGGAGGGCACAGCCAGCTCCACTTTATGGCCCACTGGGTCCTATGGGGTGGCATCCACCATATGTGGACAGCAATGGTTTATTTTTTCAGCATCCCAAGGTCACCCTGGAGATGAAGCCACTAGCACGGTGACCCCAAGGATGGGCACCTGAGCTGCCAGGCCAGGAGCTGTGTTTTTGGGGAGATAACACCCATTTCCTAAAACCCTGTGCCGATCCACTCGGGATCTACCACAGAGCTGAGCCCATCTGTGCAGAGCAGGAGAAAAATGGCCCTGCCAAATCTTGGGATTGTTTCTGGCATTCTTCTACCCCAGCTCTGAGGGTCTGGGCCAATATTTCCTGCTCTTCTGAGCATCCTGGAATCTGAATGATGCCAGGAGAAGGTGGGACAGTTTGAAGGGAAACAGGAGCATGAGCAGGGCATGTTTCACACAACCAAACCCTTTGCTGGCACCAGTTAAAGGTTGCATAACCATCCAAAAATGCCTTATTTATCACTGTGGTGTTAAATGCTCAGATCACACTCCATATCCTTTTAAATTTTCAGCTTTTGAGCTGCTCCGAGTCCTTCACCCCTCGCAGATGACAAGCACTTAGGAAAAAGAAATCTTTATTTTATAGTTTTTTTTATACTTGTACACAAGTAAAATAAAATGCATATCTATATATACTGCAATCTTGTGGAGGGGAAGGCAGCATTCTTTAACAAATGCTGCCCGTAAACGTGGTGTGAAGGATGGAATGGAGACAGAAAAACTGCAAGAGTCATCAACATAGGATTAAAACAGCATCAAATCCATTACCTCTGCAAATGGGAACCTGCAACATTGTTCAGTGTGATGGCGAGTTACAAACGGATTTTAGACATTCTTTTCAGAGCATTTCTTACACTTCTTTTTTTTTTTTTCCTGTAAATAAACCATATTTCTTTACCATCTGCTGTAGCAAAATCTGCTTTGTGGGCAAGTGCAGTTCTGAAGACCAAAGGTATAATTCACAGGTTTCAGGACAAATAAATTATGTACATCTCGGTATTTGTCTTGTTTTGTTTTTGTTTGTTTGTTTGTTTGTTTTTAATAAAGGCATCCAGTTAAGTTTTGTGTAACAAAGCTTTCTCAGAGTGGATGGGAGTCCTGCTTTTGTTTGCAACATTTAAGGAGGTCAGCAAAAGTCGAGTATTAAAGTGTCATCAGCCCAGGAAAAGAGTTAATTTTAGCAGAACAACAGTAAGCTCCACACCAAGGGGGGGATCAAAAGGCTTAGGCTGAGCTGTAACGTGGAGCTGTTCCCCTGCTGGGTGAGGCGGCACTGGGCCTTTGATCTGTTCTTTTTAGAGCAGCCCTGCCTCTTTTTGGTTGGGACTGTGGAAGGTTCAATGGGCTCTAGAAATTCGGGTCTCAACTTGGTCAAAGGAGGGTCTACAATGCTGGGGAAGGTCCCAAAGGGGGAATCGTTTATCTGCTTGTTGCTGCTGTTTTTGGAAGGGTCCGTCTCCACGTACTTGGGCCTGGACATGTTCTCCTTCTCCTTGAGGTGGTTGTTGGATGAGCGGCTGCTGTGGGAGGAGGGCCCTGCCTTGCCTTTAGCCTCGTAAATAAAAGACTTGTCCATCTCAGGCTGGCAGCACTTGGAGGAGCCGTCGTGGGAGCCCAGTGGGGGGAGCCCTGTCGGGAGCTTCCCCAACCTGGTTTTGGTGCTAAAAACGCTGGTGCGGATCTGGTTGAAGGAGTCCACGCAGCCGTCCAGGTCAGAGCTCTGCAGCCGCTTGAGGTCCCGCCCTGCCAGGCGAGGGGGCAGGTGGCACTCCAGCTCTGAGGAGGAGCCCTTGAACTGCTTAAACCAATTCCAGAGCGAGCGGGCCTGGCAGTCGCAGATCCACTGGTTGCCGTTGAGGCGCAGGTACTGCAGGGACACCAGGGGGGCCATGGTGTCCCCCGTGAGCACGGTCAGGTTGTTGTTGAACAGGTACAAGGTCATCACCTTGCCCAGGTCGTGAAAGGCGCGCCGGTGCACCAGGCTCACCCTGTTCTGGTGCAGCAGCAGCCGGTCGAGGTTGATCAGCCCGCGGAAGACGTTCTCCGACAAGCTTTTGATTTTGTTCCCGTGCAAGAACAGGTATGTGAGGTTTGCCAGGTCAATGAAGGTGTCGTCCAGCAGGATCTGGAGGTTATTATCCTGAAGGTAGAGGTACTGCAAGGAGAACAACCCTCGGAAAAGCCCCGTGGAGAGCTCCAGGAGCCCGCAGCGATCCAGGTGTAGGGTGTGGAGGTGCACGAGCCCCCGGAAGGTGATGGGGTTGATGGATTTCAGGTTCGTGTTGTCGCTGAGGTCCAGCTCCTCCAGTTTGGTGAGCCCGTAGAAGGCCCCAGGCTCGATGAGGCTGATGTTGTTGGAGTGGATCCACAGGATGGTCATGTTGCGGCAGGAGGTGAAGCTGGTGGCCCTCACCAGGGTTATCCGGTTGTTGTGCAGGAAGATGCGCTGGCTTTGGATGGGGATCTCCGTGGGGATCGCTGTCAGCCCCTGCTGCTGGCAGCTGATGGTGATCTTGGGTTCACTGTAGCATACACACGCCCCGGGGCAGGACTCCACTTCTGACGGGATGTTCAAGCAAAGCACCAAAATCAGCAGTTTGCTTCCTGAGGAATGAAAAGAATAGGGTGGGAATTAAGCAGGGTCATGGAGAGAGCTCCCCTTTGCAGAGGAGCCTGAAATCCCCTCTCTGAGTGTGGTACCACCAACCACAAACAGATGCCAGGGCAGCCAGCGATTAAAATGTAGGATTAAAAATGGAATTCTGCCACTCAACTCAAAAGCTTAAATCAATGAACACTTGTAGAGATGGAGTCCAAGTGTCTCCTCTGCCCTGCACCCTCAGAAAGGGAAAGAGAGGGATCAGCACTCTGGATTTGCACATCCAACACCAGCCCTGTTCCCAAGATCTTACCTGTGAACAAAGGGACCAAATTCTGGGGCATTTCCCCCTGCCATGGGCACACCTGGCACAGCTCAGCCCCTGGAAAAGCACCTCGGATGTACCAGGAAACTCCAAATCCCATCCCAGCAGTGCCACCAGCTCCTCGCTTTGCAGGGTCATGGAACAACTCTTCCAAACAAGCAGGTGTCCCCACACTGCTCTCAAAACGTAACTGTGACTTTCCACAAATAATTTTGGACGGATTTGATCTTCCTGGGAGAAATAACTGTGAGACATTCCCAGAATAACTTTCAAGTCAGACCTGCCTGGAGAAGTCTCAGGGCCAAGAGGATCCTTTCCTTCTCCTGCTCAAAACTTTAAGACACACATTCCTGCTTCCTCTCTCCCCATTTTTTTTTCCTTTTGAACCTGTGCAGCCACCGAGGAAGAGGAGGAAACAGCAGGATTTTCCATGGTGCTGTTGTAGGAGAAAGTCACATGCAAGGCTTCATTCAGGGATCCCACAAAGTGTGCAAGGCAGGAGCAGATTCCATGTGTCCCAAGCGTGCAGGCAGCCCCATGGGGCTGGAAAACCCCTGAGAGGAACATTTTTTCCTGGTGATGCCCACCCACTTCCCCAGGAGCTGGGCTGCACTGGAATCACAAGGAAGCATTTTGGTTCACCAAATTCCCCAGATGGGGAGCTGGGAATGAACCTGGAGGGAGGGAAGGGATGGACAGAGCAGCACCTTCTCCAGAGGGACCTGGGAGGGTCCGTGAAGCTCGTGCTGAGAAACCTGAGGAGAGCCAAGCTGTTCCCTGCTCCCGGTGGGGAAGGGAGGCAGTGCCAGCAGTGCTTTCCCAGCAATTAGCAGCCGGTAATTAGTCTGATTCCTTCAAACGGGCGCTAAAATGAATGGGCAGCAGCCGGAGCAGTAGGGGGCTCCATTTGGGAATGCCACATGTGAGCAGGAACACTGCGTCCCCTTCCCAGCTCCTCACAGCACCTCTGGCAAAAGGATGCACCCTCCCCATCGCTGGGAATCTCCAGCCCAGGGACAAGACCGGCTTTGCCTCTCTTGTGGGAGGGTTTTGCCGCTGCTGTGGGGGAGGTTTTCCTTCTATGAACCACTCAAAACATCGTTCAGGAATGTTGATGCCTCATTACAAAGTACGGTGGAAAAGCAGAGTTCAAAAGGTGAGGCAGGAAAGCTCAGCGGTGCAGAATGGGATGAACTGGGGAGACTGGAGCTGCATCCAGCCTTGCAAATTCCCGAGGGGGAACCCGAAGGCAGAACCTGCTCCTCCCTTAGAGCCTGGCAGGTGCTCACATCGCCAATGAAACCGCATCAAACACCATCAATAACAGATTAAATCACACGGAAACCTCACCAAATGTTTACTGAAGAAATAACAACTGGAAAAGCCACAGCGGGAAAGTCTCTTTCCTGCAAGAACAGGCCGGGATCCCAGGTTTGGGTGTCAGTCTGGTCAAAACGATTCCCCATGTGCGCTTAATAAACCTGGTGTGATCCAGCAGTCCGATACAGGCAGGAGGCTCCCATATATCTTATTCCACGAGGGATAAAAACCCCAGCTCAGCATGCAGAGATAATTGGAACCTGATGTTATCAGCTGCTGAGCCACCCTGCAAGGCAGAGTTTGAGTGCAGTGTTGTGACACATTTTGGCTGCCTTGTCATGTTTTGACGTGTCATGTCCCATTGCATGAAGCACAGTAACACGAGACAGCTGAAATTCCCTGCTGGAGCTCTGGCACACCAAGAGCAGCCTCCTGGGAAATTAAACCAGTGCTGGCAACTCTCTGGCCATTCCTCTGCAGCTGATAATGAAACCCCGTGGGCAGGGAAATGGGACTTTCTGGAGCCTCTCTCTTCAGCTCCGTGATTGGGGTGGATGGGGACGGGGATGACACCGGAGCAGTGGGAATCACCTCATTATGCAACACCTCCTGCTCCAGCAAAGCCGCCCGGACTGGGACACTGTCCCCAGCTGTCCCCAGCTGCTCCTTCCTGCCACAGCCTGGGACAAATCCAGCCACAGCCCGGGTGCATCCCACAGGCCTTAGGAATATATGGAAACAGCAGAGGGAATGCAAAGAGGAACTGCAGTGACAGCATCCCTGTCCCAGCTCCAGCCAAGGGCATGATAAATCCATGTAAATCCATGTAAATCCATGTAAATCCATGTATACACGGGGACAGAGGAGAGGACAGGAAGCAGCCGGCAGAGGATGAGCCATGAGCATCACCCTGTCCTGTGCCGCCCAACCCGGCAGCTGCGCGGGCACAGGTGATCCACAGGATCTCTCTTCCTGTGGGAAGCTCCCGGGCCTGCAGCAGGGTCCTGTCCCAGCTCCTGGGTGTGCCCAGAGCCGGAGCACTGCGGCTCCTCCCTGGCACAGAGGAGCAGCTGGGAAGGGGCACCTCCTGCTCCGCTCTGAGCCTTGGCTCTCCCTGTCCCGCTCCACTGCCCGGAGGCTGCCAGTGAGTCAGTGGCACTGAGAACGCTGCCAGCCAGCAGCACAGGGAAATTAATTACAGCAGAGCCAGGCTGTGCGCTTTAATTAGGGACCTGGTGTTCATGAGCTGCTTGGATTAGCTCCTTCCACCGAGACAGTTCCTGTCAGTCATCCCCCAAAGCCTTTTTCCAGTGACTTTCCCACAGTGCAGCTCAGCCGTGCCCTGGCTGAGCCATGACAAAGCCCAGCCGCTGTCAGTCCCCAGCCAGGGCAGGGCCAGAGGGAAGGGCAGAAGGGGATGAAGCCGTGGGAAGCCAAGATGGGCCTTTCATCCCCAGCCAGGCTGGGTGTGCTGTGACAGAGACCCCAGGGACCTTGCTATGGCTTTCCCTGCTCCTCCAAAATCCTTCCCAAGTGCCTGGTGTCCAACCAGCAGCTGTGCCTGCTCTCAGTGTGTCCCAGACCCCAGTGGCCACCAAGTGCCATGAGCCACCCAGACCTTGCACCGGGATATTTTGATTTGTTTTCATGGAGCACTGGGTTCAGCTCTGGCCATGGGCTCCTTCCTTTTCCAGGAAAAACACCCCCTGCCCTTAGGCCAGAGGTACAGGAGACATTCAAGGCCAAGCTGGACAGGGCTTGGGACAGCCTGGGATAGTGGAAGGGGTCAGGGGGTGGAACGAGATAGCTTAAAGGTCCTTCCCAACCCAAACCATTCCAGGATTCTGTGATTCGTGGGTGTCACAGGGAGGAGGGAGGTCAGAAGGTTCCCTGTCTGCCCATTCCCAGAACATGCCACGCTCAGCTCCCAGTAGGGAACAGCATCCTCCCTTTGCCTTCCAGGGAAACCCATCCCAAGTTCTGTATCTGCAGTGAGCTCCCACCACCACTGGATGCTGGATCCTCCACCTCCAGCTGGACTCTTCCACCTCAGGACCCCTCTCAGTGCCCATCCCTGAGGAAAAGGCTCTTGGACTGACACCCATGCCCTCCTCTTTTAGCCGAGAAACCATCCCTCCCTCTTGCAGAACATGATTAAAACTCAACTCAAGAGTTCCTGTCAAAAGCAAAAGATGAAAGAAATTCCAGAACCCAGAACCTTCAGTCCCTCCAAGACTTTGGCTTTGAGTTTAGCATTTGTTCCTCCAGAGCTTTTTTAAAAGCCAGAAAGCTCCTTCAGTGAAGCTGCAGCGCTTCCCCTTTGCCATCCCCGAGTGTTCTGACTCGTGGAACTGGAAGCAATTAAAGTGGGTCCATTATCTGCCTCTCCGCCGCTCCCCCGGGCCATCGCCTTGTCAAACGCGGCAATTAGAAAGAAAAGGCTCCGGGGGCCTCCAACAGATGCTTTGCAAACTTTTTTCAGGAGGCCAAAGCGAGCTGCAATTTGGTGCCATTTGCAGAGCCACGGCCTCTCCCTGCTGCTCTGCTCTGGTCTCGATTGATTCGGAGATATTCTAATGTGGCTTTCCTGCAGCGGAGGGTCAATAGCCATCCGAATTCTCTCCTGCTCGGACATAAAGGGAGTACTTTTACAATACAAAGCCTTTTGCTGATGCACGCAGCATTTTGCCTTTGTTTATAGTAGGGACACACCGGAGCTGCCGAATTCCCGGCTTGGAGTGGGCATCGTTTGAAATTCCGTGGGCATCGTTTGAAACTGCGCACTTGGCTGCTCCCGGTGCCTCCCGCTTTGTCCTGCGGCCAAAGGTGGGGCTGTGCCTGTGCCACAGGGATTTGATGCATTTCAAGTGAAGGTGAACCGAGAGGTCAGTGAGAAAGGACAACTGGTTCAGAGTAGTCTGGAGTTTCCCTCCCTTCTGCCGCGGAGAGGAAGGATGGAGTGGCTCCAGCTGGGAGGAGGGGACAGGGGTGAAGCTTTGCCGCCACCATAGAACACCTGGGACAGGCACCAGAGTCACAGCTCTGGGGCACTGAGGCCCTGGGGCAGGGACAGAGCAGGTCCCTGCCACCCTCAGGCAGCTGCAGCACAACATTTTGGGGCTGAAGCAGGTCCTGGGGCACCTCGGCATCTCCGTGGGGGTGTTAGGGTATCAGACACCCCTCTGAGGTGGGACAGTCAGCAAGGTCACTGGGGTGAGTGAGCTCTGGGGTTCTGAACCACTCCCCAGGCTCTGCTGGGGATGCTCCACGTCCAGGGGCTGGAGCTCGAGCCCCAACTCACACCAAAACACCACTGGTGAATCCCAGCGGCCTAAAAATAGGGACCTACTTCCCTTTTGGACACCCTTGGGGGCCTGAGGCAGCAGGAATGGAGCAGGCAGGTTTGGCACCGCTCCTGTGTGAGACCTGTGCCAGCCCTGCCTGGAGCTGCTAGGATATGAGCGACAGCAGGGGCAGCAGTTTAGGCACCTGAACCCCACCCCGACTTGTCCTTGGTCCCACATCCCCTGGGACCGCATCCAGACCCATTACCCTTTGGGACTGTGGTGCCCTTCCTTGCCTGTGGCAGCACAGCCCCTCTGGAACATCCAGGCTGTGCCCTGAAGAGGATTTGAGCAGGAAAAATCCCAGCTGGGGCCAGGACTGAAAGGTCATTTCCGTAATGCATCCCGGTGGGGAGGCAGGCAGTAGCTGTGCCATTTCCTCACTTAAGGGTGTTCATCTTTTCCTCTTAAATCACGCTCCCTTAATGCGATTTTTGGACTTAATATTGCAGGGATATTTTGAAGGGAAGAAGGTAAAAACGAGTTCTATCTTGTGCAATTCTTCCACTCCATCCTCCCAAACCTCCAGGGGGTTTTGAACACTGATTCTTCAGCATCGCTCAGGGCTGAGCTCCACAGCTCATCCCAGGAGCTCAGGGCAGCATGAACCTTCCCTGGGGACGGCTCCATCCTTTCCTGGGATGTGCCAAAGCAGCTCCCACTTGTGGGGTTCCCCATCCCTGCCAGTGGCTCTCCCTCGCTCCGAAAATTTTGGCAGCAGTCTGGATTTAGCCTAAGAACATTTGGTCAGGGTTACGCTTTTGGTGCTTTGCCAGCATTTCCCTCAGCAGCAGCAGGGAGAGGAAGGAGAAGGGGAGAGTGAACAGTTCGTATTTCAGCCCATTTGAATGAGAACTCGATGAGGAGCAGAAAAATTAAAGTTTCTTCTGTAGCCAGAGGGTTTTCATCCTGCTGAATTCCCAAGGCTTGCTGTGAGGCATGGAGGTGTGAGAGCCGCTCAGAGAAAAGGTCACCAGAACCCTTCCAAGGGAAAATATCAAGGGATTTAACCCCAGGAGTCATCAGGTCCCCAGTTAACAATAGCAATTATCAATTATTACAGCCCAGGAGTGCCCTGGGAGGCCAGGGAATGGGAAAAGTGCTGATTCCAATTAAAGAAGGTGAGAAGAGCTGCAGGGAGCCAGGCCAGGGACATTTGGGCTGGGCTAGATGGGATCCAGCAGCAGACAGGGGTGGGAATACAGCTCTAAATAGTGGGAGCATTTCCCTGGCACCTTCTCCAAGCCCTGGGCAAACAGTGAGGCAGAGCTTCCCTGGCTCCCTAACAGCCATGAAACCTTCTTTCCCCTCTTCAGGATTCTTCCAGGCCCTAGGTCCTTGTGGGAATGCTGCTCCAGACATTTTTGCTGTACTGCACAGCTTTTCCTCTTCGCTGCAGGGGTGGGAGGGCGATACTTGGGACAGAAGGGCAGCACGGACCATGGCAGAGGTGCAGATGGAATTAGGCAGAGATTTAGATGGAATTTTGCAGAAATTTAGATGGACTTGTGCAGAGGTTCAGATGGACCATTCCAGAGGTTCAAAAGGACTTTTGCAGCGCTTTAGATGGACTTTTGCAGAGATTTAGATGGACTACGCCAGAGCTTCAGATGGACTTTTGCAAAGGGTCAGGTGGACAATTCCAGAGTTTCAGGTGGATTTTGCAGAGTTTCAGATGGAATTTTGCAGATGTTTAGATGGAAAATTGCAGAGGTCCAGAAGGACAATTGAAGATGTTCAGATGGACAATTCCAGAGGTTCAAAAGGACTTTTGTAGCATTTTAGATGGACTTTTGCAGAGGTTCAGATGAACTTCTGCAGAGGATCAGATGGACAGTTGCAGAGGTTTCAGCTGGACCGTTGCACAGATTTAGCTGGACAATTGCAGAGGTTCAGATGGACTTTTGCAGAAGTTCAGATGTTCTGCTCTGTCCCTTAGTCCTGCACTCTTCTGCGACCGCAGGCCCCAAGCTGAGCATTGCGAAGATCCCTCCCCAAAGTCTCTGGGGTCCCTTTGGTGAGTGGCAGCAGCTCATTCCCAGCCCCTCTCCGTGTTTGTTCAGGGTGGCTCCGGGCTGGCTGCCAGGGTCCATTATTTGGGATTTAGAAATGCTGAATTGCAGCTGCCAGCTCAGCCAGGCTTGGGAATCTCACCATGAATCCCTTGTGCAACAAATCCCGTGCCCAAACATCCACTGCCCTTCAAGCAGAGATGTTAACACAGCTCACAGTGCCCAGAGCTTCAAATGTCAGCTGGCTGTGAGCAGGGACATCTCCCTGATCCTTCAGCCAAGCTGCAGCAGGAGGTCACAGAAACAGCCATAGGATCACAGAATCATGGAATGGTTTGGGTGGGAAGGGACCTTGAGGCCCATCCAGTGCCACCCCTGCCATGGCAGGGACACCTTCCACTGTCCCAGGGTGCTCCAAGCCCTGTCCAGCCTGGCCTTGGACACTTGCAGGGATCCAGGGGCAGCCACAGCTTCTCTGGAAAACCCATTTTAGTGCCTCCCCTCCCTCACAGGGAACAATAAATAAGGACTTGGCCAACCCTACACAGGTTAAAGATGGTATTTAAAATGGTTTTCATTAAATCAGGAATAATCTTTGAGGTTCTTAAGCACTGAAAACCTGACCTAGTTATCCCTGTTCCCTATGGATAGGTACTGGGAAATCCTATGGATACACCAGCCCACTTTCCAGTGAGTGCTGCTGCCAGTGCTGTGCTCCGCCCCTCACCTGCTGGGGCTCTCTCTGCCAGGTCGATCAGCACAAGCAGAATTTTCAGCTCTTCTCATGTAATACGGAATAAATCTGCGTGGTTGCCACCTGTCCGCTTTCCATTTGTGGCATATCTGGAAGGGGAAAGCTCCTGACCTTTTACAGGGAGAAGATTATGAGCTTAAAGTAAAACTTGTGGAATTACTGTGGAAAAGGCCTCTTAGGTGGGTTTATTCCAGTCCTGGGCTTGACACAGTCCAACCCTGGTCCTTTCTGTGCAGGCGGTGCAGGTCCCAGGTGCTGCTGGCCCACCCAGACTGCCAGTATTCCCTTTTCCTTCCTCAGAGGTGAACTGGTTTCCCCACTGCATGCAGGAGTGTGGCCCTTTTCAGGATGTGATCACTTCTGGAGCTGGAATAACCATGGAGATGTCCAGTTCTCCTCAACACATAATGCAAAGTCTTGTCCTGGTGTCCTCTCCACCCGTGTGACACCACAAAGCCCCTGCACCATGGCAGCAGGCTCTGGGCCCCATGCAGCATATGGGATTTGTAGGGATTTGGCTCGGAGCAGGTGAGTTTGACTTGATCCTTTGCCAGGTACCAAATTCCACAGCAACAGCAGGAGGAGAGGCCAAAATCTCCTGGAGGTGCACAGAGCAGGGGACAGGCTGTGCCAGAGGCAGGGATCCCAGGCTGTGGGAGTTGGATGAGAGGCAGAAAAAGCCCAGTGCCCAAAGGGAAGGTGAAAGCACATGGCCTGGAATGTGCCTTTGGAGAACTTGAGGCACTCCTGGGGAAAATGGGGACAAAAAGGGCAAGAGAATGGGCAGGAAGGCTGCAGGACAGGGGGACATCCTTGAAAGCCTCCAGGTACCTGCTGGACTCTGCAAATCCACCTGAATTCACCTTGGAGAGCAGCTCTGATTAACTGCTGAGATCCTGATCCACCTCCTGGGGCCACACCGGGCACCTGCCAGGCTGGGCCTGGCCACACAGAGCTCAGGGAGCTGTGAAGGAGGGAGGGCTCCTCCCTCACAGCCTGGGAGAACCAGATGGGTTGGAAAGAGTTCATCTTTAAGGTGTCTTCCTACCCAAACCAGCCCAGGGTTATACGAAATGTCACAGCTGCATTGTCTCCAAGTGACAGCCACCAATGGCCACAGTATTGTCACAGCTGTCACAGGATTGTGGGATGGTTTGGGTGGGGAGGACCTCAGAGCCCATCTAGCGCCACCCGTGCCATGGGCAGGGACACCTTCCACTGTCCCAGGCTGCTCCAAGCCCCATCCAGCCTGGCCTTGGACACTACCAGGGATCCAGTGGCAGCCACAGCTCCTCTGGGCACCCTGTGCCAGGGCCTCTCCACCCTCCCAGGGAACAATTCCTTCCCCAAATCTGTCCCTGTCATGCTGCCTTTGCCAAGAGTCACATGGCCAAACCCACAGCCAGCCCAGTAAAGCCAAACCCAGCAGATCCCTAAGAACAGACCAGCAAAGCCGTGCCTGGTTCCAGTACTGTGCTGAGGGCATCCTAAGCGGTCCCAATCCTCATTCCCATCCTATCCAGATGGGATGCATCCAGCACACTGCACGAGCAGGATCATGTGTGATCCTGCCACCATTCCATCCCCATGGGGAGAATGAAGTGACAAAATATTCATTGTGAATCACAAGCAGCTCCTCCAGAAGTCAGGATCATCTGTGCCGTATCTGTAAAAAATCAGGGACAAACAGGTGTCCAGAGGCAGGAAACTCAGGTTCCTGAGACTATTTAGGTCTCCCATGGAGCACAAAGTACCTTACGAATGCTTCAAAACCTTCTCAGGAAGAAGGAGAGATTCCTGCAGCTCCAAACCTGGCGTTGGTGGCTGCTCCATGTGTGAGTGACTCAGAGAGAGGAGAGGTGAAGCGCCAGATGGAATTTACACCTGCTGCCCCCCAGCCATCTGGGACTGCACCCCCTGCCAGCTGCAAATCCCACCCCCACAGCTTCTGGAAGAGCCCCCTTGCCCAAGGTAACATTTTCCTCGGTTTTCCTCTAAAATAACGTTATCTCAGTTTTTGCTCTCAGCCCCAGCATCTGCATCATGTGGAGTGAGGGAGGAAGCTTAGGAAAGAGCCTGGAAGGGAAAGGTGTTCCAAACATCCCCATGGCCTCAGCTTGGTTGTGTGTGTGGATGCAGAGTGAGCAAGCAGCCCTGGGCAGCTCAGGCAGGACAGGGAGGGGGAGAACACTCCAACTCCAACTTTGGACACAGCCACATTCCCAAACAACAGCTGGAAATGAAAACATGGGAGAACAGACACAGGAGATAACATTCTCTGCCCTGCTCACAACTTATTGCTCCCCTTGCTGAGCCTGGAGGACCAGAGCTCTCCAGACATCCCAAGGTTTGTCACCTGGAGCAGGGGAGGAGCAGAGCTGTGCAATCATCTGTGAGGTCTCCACCTCACTGTTCCCTTCAGCAGGCTCGGGACATTTCTCATTCCCCCTGGAACACATGGCCCCTCCAGGCTGGGCATGCTCCCCCTCTCCCTCCTTTCCCCTTTTCCCTCAGCATCTCTCCCGGCTCCTGGCACACATCCCTGGCTTGTCCTTTCATTCCCAGATAAAGCTGGGACTGGTTTTTGATCAGTGTGTGTGTCTCAGGTGAGTGCAGCTCACTCAGCCACACTCCCCAGGTGAGGAGCACGACACCCACAGCTCCATAAATAAATATATTCCTCTGAATATAACTCTATAAAGAAACCTATTCCTCTGCAGTGTGCAGCTCCATTAAGCCAAGCTAAACAAGGACACAACAGGCTGCTAATGATACAACTTCCTGTTATCCTGGAAATCAGGAAGGGAGCAATGGGGAAGGGAGTAATGGGGAAGAGATCCTGCAGCCCAGCGTGAGCCCCTGTGCTGGGCTGAGCTGCCCTCACCTCACACCCACCCTGAGATCCCACAGAATTCCACCAGGAATTCACATCGGATTTCCATGCCCGAGGCCCTCAGCTCAAGGTCTCATTACAGGCAGAGGGATGACAGCCCCTTCCTGCTTTTCATTCCAGGTGGATAAAAGCTCCCTGTTAGGCCGCAGCCTCCCCTCCCCCCCCACACCCACGTCCATCCATTTCCCCATTACAGGGCGTTAAATGTTCATAACCACCTGTTCTCCAGTGTGGCCTTAAATCAATTTTAGACCCTGCAGCTCCCAGGCTGCCGGAGTGCCCCCGCTCCCTGCTCCCAGCCGGATGGCCAAGCATCTGGCTGGATTCAGATTCCTGTTGTTTCCCTGTCACCCATCTCCCACGCAGTTGCAGTTGCTCTGCATTAGAGCCCTGCCTTCAGCTTTATTTATCAGGGCAAATCCCAGTCAGCTGCCAACTTTATGGGCAGTAATTTATAGATATTTTCCGGATCATTCATGAAAACAGGAAAATACGGCAGGGTGGAAGCTGAATCCCGCAAAGCTCCTGTGCAAGCAGCTTGTTCTGCACTGATCCTCCACCAACAATCGCATTTTGAGGGCTTTAAGCTGCCTGTTTCTTAATCCATTTAATAACTGTCCATTGATTCCATAGACAGGATATTCTCCACCATGGAAATCAAGTGCCTGACATAAATCTGAATTTATTATGATAATCCAGATCCGTAAGCAGAGGCTGGGGGAGTTTGTGCACATCTCATCCACCAGGACATCAGTCCAGGCCTAGAGCTTGCTGGCGTTGAGGTGATGCCATCAATAAATAATTGTGACAGCAGTACCTTTAAAAATTATATCAGAAATAAAAGAAGACAACTGTGCTTAGGAAAAATTCCTGGGAAATCTAGCAGTGGAAATTATTGGCATTTCATGGCATTGTAGGATCAATACGGTTGGAAAAGCCCTCTAAGATTTCCAAGTCCAAGTGTCAACCCACTACCATTGAACCATGTCCCCAAGTGCCACAGGCACACGTTCCTGGAGCACTCCCAGGGACGGTGACTCCCTGGGCAGCCTGTTCCAGTGCTTTTCCATGGATTTGTCTCTGGATTTCCATGCTTCCATGGAAAACATCTCCTCTTTCTCCACAGCACAGATCCCGAGCTGAGCAGCCTCTCCTCACTTCTGGGGCTTTCCCACTTGCTGCTTCCAACCTTCCCTGGCCTTCCCTGCCTCTGGGAATCCTCTGGTTTTCAGGTTTATAAGGAATTAGAACCAGGATCTTGTCAGCAGGTCCTGCCCGTGCTCCCACACACAGTCCTTAGAAAGGAACTTGAGCATCCATCCATGTGGGATTATTGTCCATAAATGAGCCTGGTGGGTGGGGTCTCATCCCAGCTGGTCACCCCTCTCCACAGACAAGTTGTTTAAGCATTCAGGATCATTTCAGAGAAAAGAAAATATTTCCTCAAATAAGAATAGCATTTTCTCCTTTCCATTGGAGTTGTTTTTCCCCAGGACTGGGCATTCCCGCCACCCCACCATGCCCTGGTGGCCGGGCCACCTGTCCTTCCTCTCCCACACCAAGCACACAGGGTCAGGCTGTCCTTGAGTTCAGCCCCTGAGGCTCATTTCTTAACTAAAAGAACCAAACCATGAATCTGATTGAAGACAATCACCACCCCATAGCCAGGCCCTGCAAATCTCCAGGGGGACAGAGAATTCCCACCCTGAAGGTCCCTCCCTCCAGCAGAGCCCTTCCAGAGCAGCAGGGCTCACTTCCCTTAAGTGCCTGTTAATATTTCATGGGACTAAGTGAATTTCTTTCCATTTCATTTCCCATCTTTGTTTAATTCACCTCCTTCAGCATGGAAGGGAGACCAAGGACCAACTGCTGACATGGGGGAAATATGAATCATCTCGTCAAAGGAATGAATTCAAGTGAAAAAAAGGAAGAAATTGGTCAAATTATGAATAGAAATTACAGCAGAATCCCAGAAATGCCACTGGAAAGCTCAAACCTGCAGGAGCAATAATGTCAGGCACCCAAATGGCACCTCATAGGAAATATATTCATCTCCAAACAGAATATCCCATCTCTTCCAGCCTGGAAAAGCTTCATCCCAGCATATTCAGAGTTATTTTCTTTGGGATTGTGCAAGTCAAGGAAAAAGAAGAGTAAATCTTGTGGCTCTGAAGACAGAAGAAACCATCTCCTTGTGTCCTCCTGCTCTTTTTTCCCTGGCAAAGTGGAAGCCAACTCTCCTTTCCCTGGGGAAGTCATTTGTGCAGCTTCTGACAGGAGCAAGGCCAGGGAGCACAAACCCTGCTGGTTCCAGTGGGAACTCTCCAGACATCGCTTCCCAAAATGTGCTTGGTGCCAGCCTTGGTTCCCAAACCTGCTCAGTATTCCCACCTCCCAACCCCAAAGCTCCACAGAAACCGCCCAGAAAATCCCCTCCCAGCCTATTGTGGGGTGTCAGGCCCGGGACCTCTCACAGGAAAACCAGGAATGCTTTGGAGTGCAGCTGGGAATTCCAAACTGTCCTTTTCTTCTGGTGCCTCTGTCTCTGCCTTCCCTTCCTTCAGGACTTTTTCAGGGCCAATCTCCCCTCAATTCCAGAGTCCAAATTCTACATCACCACTCACGGAAATGTTTCCTCCCAGGATGTGAAGCTGCTGGTTCTGCTTCACCACCCGTGGCCTCTCCCGTGCTACTTTCCTCGTAAGATGTTATTTGGGGTGACACCCCCCTCACACAGTCCAAACTCTCTTCCCTTGTGCACAGCCTGGTCAGACCCACACAGGGCAGCACCAGCTCTGGGGGGAAGTGACAGCAAATCAGGGTGACAACAAAGAAACCAGGAACAAATTCTGCTCTGTTTTGTGCATGTCCTGGGCTGATCCCACAGAGTGGGGGACCACGGGAGGGGAGATTCTGCCCCTCTGCCCCACTCAGGTGAGACCCCACCTGCAGAGCTGCCCCAGCCCTGGGGCCCAGCACAGGAAGGACCTGGAGCTGCTGGAGCCAGTCCAGAGGAGACCACGGAGATGCTCCAAGGGCTGGAGCCCCTCTGCTCTGGAGCCAGGCTGGGAGAGCTGGGGGTGTTCACCTGGAGAGGAGAAGGCTCCAGGGAGAGCTCAGAGCCCCTTCCAGGGCCTAAAGGGGCTCCAGGAGAGCTGGAGAGGGACTTGGGACAAGGGATGGAGGGACAGGACACAGGGAATGGCTTCCCACTGCCAGAGGGCAGGGCTAGATGGGATACTGGGAAGGAATTGTTCCCTGCAAGGGTGGGGAGGGGCTGGCACAGGGTGCCCAGCGCAGCTGTGGCTGCCCCTGGATCCCTGGCAGTGTCCAAGGCCAGGCTGGACGGGGCTTGGAGCAGCCTGGGCTAGTGGAAGGTGTCCCTGCCCAGGGACTACATGACATTTAAAAGGTCCCTTCCATCCCAAACTGTTCTGTGGTTCCATGAGTGAAGCAGCAGCAGTGACCTGTCCTTGGGACAAGGGGGCCTCTTGCAGTGGCAAATGTCCCCAGGAGCTGCCAGCACCTGAACTGCAGCTGCCACGGCACCTCTCAAACTCGTCCCAGATCCCTGGAACGTTTAGGTGTGAAATTTAGATGAAATTTCAGGCACTTTTCTGGCACACGAATTCTGTTGCCACCCAGCAGCGTGAGGGTGCACATTTCCATCCCCTTGGCTGATGGAGCACGCAGAGTTTGCTTGGCCAGCTGGGCATGGGGGTGCTTCCAGAGGTGTCCAGGGGTGTGTGACCATTCCTTAACCATTCCTAAGGCACCCAGGAGCACAGCAGAAGGAGATCTGTTTGTTTGATCCTTCCAAAGCCTGGCTTGAGGCAGAGCCCTGCACCTCCACCCCACAGGCAGGGCCGCACCACGCTGCAGCATCAAGCAGCTGATTCCTGACAGCTCCTGCTGGACTGGGGCAATGACTTCTCCATGTCATTCCATGGAGGAATCCCCCCTTCTGCCTGGAAGATCCCAACTCAGTGTTAAGTGGCTGATGTGTGGAGAGGAGGACACGTGCTGGGGTAGGCTACTGGGACCACCACCACACCCAGCCTCATTAGAACTCTCATTAATGTTCTAATGAGAAAGGGAGAAAATAGCAGGTTAATTAAATCTGCCCCTCCTGAGCTGGGGAAGGTTTCAGCTTTAGTGGGGATGGCTGAATGACAGAGAGGGCTGTGGCATGAGCTGGCAGATTGTTCTAGGCTGGAAAATTGCTCCTTGTGGGGGAAATGAGCCTCCTTCCACCTCATCCGGAAGGGGAGAGGCTGGAGATGAAAGAGTCATGTGTGAGGAGCTGCCAGGAGCTGAGAGGTGATGCCTGAGAATGAGAGAGGGAAGGTGGGGGGCTTGGGAGGGAATTTTTCCTCTGAGCTTGTATTGCCAAATGTTACTCCTTGCCTGGGGCTCGTGGAGCCGATCAGAAAGAACCCAATTGTTATTGATCCCCTTCCAACAGCTCTTAGGGCCTGATGTTCTTCCTTAACCAAAACACCGAGAAACTCAGAGAAAGGGGGAGAGAAAGAGCTTTATCCACAGGCAAACTTGGAGCAGCACAGGTGGAAATGTCTTAATTGTGTGTCCAAAGAGCTGGAGAATCCTGGAAATACAGGAGGAAGCAGTGTGGGACAGTGAATTCGCTGAGCTGGAGGAGGCGGAGCTCCAGGACTTCCAGGGCTCATCAGCAGGGAGATACGGAAGGAGTGCAGGGAAGAATGTTGTGTGATCTCTCCAGTTCAAACTGACCTCCTAACTGAGCTGTGCCGTGATGGGAACCCCATGTAGGAGTGTACCACGGGGACCCAGAGCAAAGGCACACCAGGATAACCCCCGGCAGCTTGCAAAGAGCTGGGAAAACAAAAAACCCCATGAAATTATGGGCAAAATCGTCCCAGTTTAATGTCTGTGTTACACTGGGACGCAGCAACTGGCGGTGTCCAGGCTGGGCGGGACGGGGCTTGGAGCACCCTGGGACAGTGGAAGGTGTCTCTGCCCATGGCAGGGGTGGAATTCCATGATCTTTAAAGTCCCTTCCCACCCAAACCATTTTGGGATTCTGTGATTTGGCTGTAAAATCATCCCTCAGACCAGCACAGCAACACAGGTCAGCATTGTTTGGCCTCCTTTTTGTCATCCCTGTCCAAGGGAAAGGAAGGGAAGGACATTTGGTGCTCCACAAAAAGAACTGTTTTAGGAGAAAATGCTTGGAGAAAAGGGGACAGCAAAACATCGCCTTTCCAAGGCAGAAATGTGTGCAGTGTGTCTGTCCCAAGTTCTGCTCTCTCCAGAGTCAGAACTTCCCTGGAATCCTCCATCTTAAACCAGCTGCAGTCCAAGTGCTCTCTGAAACCACAGCAGTGAAAGACTAAATGACTTAAACCCATTTCTAAAGGTAGGGACTTCAAACAAGAAGGAGAAGATAGTCAAGGCAAATGTGGAAGTCTGACTACTTAAAACAGCTCCTGAAAAGCAGAGACAGGCAACAAAGCAAGCTTGGGGGAAAAAGAAGGTGTTAAGGCTTGAGAGCAGCATTAATGCACAAAATCAAAGCAATTTCTCTAAGCTGTCAAAATAATCCCTGGATGTTGGGAGGAGCAGACCCACAACTGGAGAAGGAAGGGATTCCCTCCTGCCTGGTGGGTGGGAATTCAGCCATTCCTGACAATCGCAATAGGAGCAAAGCCCACGGCTCAGTGGCGTTTACAGGAGACTGAGAAGAAGATCTAAATGAGAAAGAGAGAATTGAAAAGCCCTGGCAAGCAGGGACACAAAAGGTTTCTGTTGAGATGTTGTAAGCCTTGGTGCATCCGAGACGTGCAGAAATTAATAAATCAGTGGTGTAGGGCTCTGATTAAAAAAATAAACCCATATATAAATAAGAGGTTGTCAGCTCCCGAGCTCTCATTTGAATCCACGTTGTGTCACCACCGATCAGATCTCACCCAGCATGAGCAGCTCAGCACCAGAGTGAAATTAAAGACAAAAGGCACGAAATCAGCATTTCTGACTTATGAGCTTGTTATAAACTTCCTAATCCGAGTGGAGAAACCCTCCAGGATAAGAGGGATAGACCAAGAGGTCAGCTGAGTTCTGGGTTGGGGTGGAGTTCCTGGAGGCTGCGGGGCTGAGAAAGGGCCTGGAGCATCTCCATGCCCAGGAAGGGCTGAGGGAGCTGGGGCTGCTCAGCCTCGAGAGGAGCCCCGGCCGAGAGGGGCCCTCAGCCCTGGGTGTCCCTGGGTGCAGGGAGGGCTCAGGGCAGGGCCCGGGCTCTGCTCCGGGGCCCAGCAGTGGCACCAGAGGGACGGGCAGGGGCTGAGCCCAGCAATTCCCCTGCACAGGAGGCACAACTCCTGCCCTGGGCAGTGCTCAGCCCTGAGCAGAGCCCAGAGAGGGGTGGGGTCTGCTCCCTGGGGATATTGCAGAGCTGTGGGGACACACTGCTGTGCCCCGTGCTCTGGGATGGCCCTGCTGGAGCCATCAGGGCCTGCAGGGAGGTGCCACCGGTGACCCTCTGTGCTCCCTCCAACCTGACCCCTCCTGGCATCCTGTGACTGTGACATGGGAGACTCTGAGAACGTGTGGCACTTCAAAGAACATTTGAATGGGCTCTGATGGAGCAGAGGATCCCACCCATCTTTCCACACAGTGGGGTATCAGCTGAAAGGGCACATCCCCACCTCTGCCTCTTCTGCATTTCCCTTGCCCACCTGAGGTGTGGAGATCAGCTGGAGCCCAGGATAAGTTTTCCATCACCCTGCCCCTGGGACTGTCTGGAATGACAGGCAGGGGGAGGGAAGAGGCCACAGCTCTGCCTGAGATCGTTACCAACATTTGCATGAAGGCCCAACCTTTAAGAGGAATGGTCTGAGCAGACCTTCAGCTGAAATCCCTGCCCTGGTACGCCCGGAGGAAGCACAAACAATGTGACATTTCAGAGCATGGCCTCTGCGGTGACTCTGACATTACAGAAAGGAAACAACTTCAGACTGCAAGGAAAGTTAACATCAGCTCCAGAAACCTCAGCTGACGGGAAACACCCAGGGCTGGTGCTAGCCCAGCCACAGCCCCAGCACTGGTGTGACAGTCTGGGCTCAGGAGGAGCTGAGCTGGGGACGGTGGCCAAGCGCAGCACAGCACAAACAAACTCAGATGCAGATGGGCTCTGTCCCTAAGCAAAAATGGAGATGTCAATTGAGAAATTCTTGCTTCCGAAGAGATCTAAGCATTTTAGACCCCTCTAACAGCAGTGAGTCTGTGGGCACAGCACGGCACAGATCCTAGGAAAATGGGAAGGTGAATTCAAAGGGTGGAAAGCAAAGCCCCTGGGTGTAAATCGTGACCTTTTAACAACCAAGCCCCTCTTTGGATCATCAGTTGCAGCTCTGTCCCAGCACTGCAGGATGAAGCTCTGCTCACACACTGGCCACACTCTCACAACTGCTGGCCCCACATCTGCCCAGGGAAGAGCCATCCCTCAGGTGCTCTCCAAGGCACATAAATCCTGGGAGCAGAGCTCAGATCCCAAGTGCAGGTTAAAAATCACCAATTTCTTGCAAAAGACAGCACCTGCATCAATTCATAGAGATTGTGTTGATGCAGGGACGTCACAGCACGAGGAGAGGCTCCTCCTCAGACCTGGTGTCCCATGAAACTCTGTGTCTACCTGCACTTCCCAGGCAGATTCCCAAGCTTAAAGCTGTGCCTGTGCATCCCAGAGCATCCCAGTGCTTGGTGGGAGGCTCCAGAGAAAGGGGGGCCACTCAGGCATGGAACTCTCCAGCTCACAGCCACATCCAAGTGGATTTGAGAGGAGTGAATGGGCTGGGTCATGAACCTTGTCAAGAAGGACTGGAAATTGAAACAGTTCTGCCATGGCAAATACAACCAGAGCTTGCACAAAATGAGGCAGGAGATGAACTGGAGAGCAGGACAGAGAGCAGAAGGAGAAGGTTTATTTCAGGCCCTGCTCTGAGGATTTTTCTTGTATCTGACATGACACAGATGGGAATTAAAAACCAGAAATGCTCTGCTGAGAAGGGAAGGGGGAAAAAGGGCTCCTTCCCCCACTGTGTACTCCTGCTGTCCTCTGCGTGCTCCCTTGGGATCCCTGCACTGCTGGATGCATCTGGGATGGGAAGGAAAGGCTGCAGAGCACCACTTCCCTGCCCTTTCTCTTCCCAACTGTCCATCACTTGGGGTGGCCGCTGGCAGCAGCCTGGACCATGAATCTCAGCCTCTGCCTTGGCTCCCCCATCTCTGAGCCTGACGGCAAAGCACAGGCAGGTGTCACCCTCAGGCTGCCAGGAATTATTTGGAATTCATTCCTTGCTGACCCCTGCTCCACCTGGAGCACTGCATCCAGCCCTGAGTCCAACAGCAGAAGGACCTGGAGCTGCTGGAGAGAGTCCAAAGGAGGCCACGAAGCTGCTCCAAGGGCTGGAGCCCCTCTGCTCTGGAGCCAGGCTGGGAGAGCTGGGGGTGCTCACCTGGAGAGGAGAAGGCTCCAGGGAGAGCTCAGAGCCCCTTCCAGGGCCTAAAGGGGCTCCAGGAGAGCTGGAGAGGGACTTGGGACAAGGGATGGAGGGACAGGACACAGGGAATGGCTTCCCACTGCCAGAGGGCAGGGATAGATGGGATATTGGGAAGGGATTGTTCCCTGGGAGGGTGGGGAGGCCCTGGCACAGGGTGCCCAGAGCAGCTGTGGCTGCCCCTGGATCCCTGGCAGTGTCCAAGGCCAGGCTGGACAGGGCTTGGAGCAGCCTGGGCTAGTGGGAGGTGTCCCTGCCCATGGCAGGGGGGGGACTGGGTGGGCGTTAATGTCCCTTCCAACCCAAACCATTCCACGATTTTCAGAGCTCTCCCAACCCCTGGGCTGCAGGCGGTGCCAGTGGCACTGACAGAGGTGATGAAGATCATTTATTGCAGCCCGAGCTGTGAGGAACATCCTGCACCCTAAACACCTGACAGAAACCCCCCACACACCCAACAGCAGCCCGGGTGCTGCATCCCTGTAGGTCTCTGTGCCTGGGGACACCCCCTCACCCAGGGCTGAGGAAAGGGATGAGATTCACTAATTTCAGCACTTGTCATGCTGACTTTATTCCTCAGGAGCTCTAGCAGTGCATCCTGTGGGTGCCACACCCCCTGAGCACAGCAGGAATCGAGCTATGCATTATCCAGCAGGGTCCTGTGGCTCAGCACCCTGGAGCTGAGGATTGGGGTTGGTTGGGTGACCATGACCAGGTTTGGGCACCCAACAGGGCACATTTGGTGTGGAAAAATAATAAATACTTGAGTGAAAAGTTGTCAGGCCCTGGAGAGAGCGAGGTCACCGAGGGTTTGCCATCCTAAGACATTGTCTTCCCAACAGCTGCCACTCAGCTCTGCTCTCCCACTGCTCCTGCAGCCTCTCCCTGTGCTGAACTCCAGCTCTTGCTCCCCTTTCTGCACCCCAAAAACGCCCCAGCCACCAGAAACCCACACCTGGCTGCAGGTACGATATCCTGGGGGAGGGATGACATACATCACCTCTCCCCTGACATCACAGACAAGAGGGAACTCTGAAATGCGTCAATGCGTCTAAAGCAGGAGAACTCAGGGAAGGAACTCCAAACATCACCTGTGGTTTCCTTGACAGAAGCTGACCCACAGGTGGTTATAGAGCTGTCACTCACTGCCAGCACCAAGGGGAAATGACGGGATCAGGCTGCTGGGGAGTGTCCCGTGTTCCCGTTAAACACGGGCTGCCCCATCCCCGGCTGCCCAGGAGCCTCATGAGCTCAGCCCAAGGCAGGGACGTGTGGCACTCCCTGCTGCAGCTCTTGCCACATTGCAGGGTTTGGCGCTGATCTCAGGGTAATGAGCAAAGTTTTTGAGGTGCCAGCTTCTGGACTCAGGGGCTCCTCACACCTTTCTTTATAATGCTATTTTATTCTTCTGGCAAAGGAGATGAAAACATGAACTCTACCCAACCCTCAGAGAGAAGGAGGGATATGAAATATCCCAAACTGTGTTCTCTGGGCATCTCCTTCCCTGTTCCTGAGGTTTGCAGCTGCTGTTTGCAAACAGGGTGGATGAGGAAAGGCTCAGGGACAGGTTCCCAAATCACGTCACCCCTGGAGAGAGCAACACCCCTCTCCTCAGGAACAAGGCACCATTTTCCATGATTTTCTGATTTCAGGCGTGCTCCAAGCAGGGCAGGGTGGACAGAGCTGGAGAAAAACAAAAATCCAGAGCCTGAGCACTTAAGACGATGGTGTGAAAGGACAGGGGATGGTGTGGAAGGACAGGGGATGGTTTAGAAGGACAGGGGATGGTTTGAAAAGCCAGCAGGGAGGGAGGACGATGCTGACAATCCTCCAGCACAGGCTGAGCTCAAGGCTCGGCTCAGCCTGGCCTGCGGGCTCTGATTTACAGGGTTGTGCCTTCTGGAGTGCAGATGACCAATAAGTGCTCGTCGCTTTTAAGAAAGCCCTTGTGCCTCGCAATAACTCAGCGCTGATTGCCCGCATTTCCTTAAAAGAGCTCATTTAGGGTTGATTTAAGCACTCCTGGGGAGGGCAGGCAGGCGGGGGGAGGTGATTTACAGAGCTGGTGTAGCCGCAGAGGCAGCTCAGGCTTGCCTGCCTGAAACGTGGGACTGGCTGGAGAATGGGAGAGCCGAGGACTCCCCAGAAAGGGTCCTGGAGCTGATCCACGGGAAGGATAAATTCTTCTCCCCCTTTGTAACGGCCAGCTCCGGTTCAAGCACGGATCTGCTGTGCACCACAGGTGCCAGAGGTCGGGTGGTGTCTGTAGCTCCATTTCACCACTCGGATTTGGGGGAGTGCATCAGTCTGGGCTCCAGGCTCTGGGAAACTGCAGTTCAGGAGGAAACACCATGCCCTGGACTCCACTGAGTGCCAAGGTGACCTGCAGGGACTTTCAAATGACCAGATAAGTGTCACTGGACAAGGAGTTGGATGAACACATCCCCACGGGGCTGATCCCTCTGTTTTTGCAGTGACACCCCTGCAAGAGCCTCCAGTGAGGCTGTGGGGGCCCTGAGGGGAGGAGGTTTTTCCCCCTGTTTTACAAAGCCTCCTCCCCGTTGTCTCCTGGCTCTGCAGGGAACTGCTGCACTCGGGACAGCCCTGGGAGCAGAGGCTGGGGAATGTGGGCAGGCAAAGCCCCGATGGGTTCCCCCATTCCTGAGCCCTGCAGGACATTCCTGCTATGGCAGCAGTGTCTGAGAATGACAGCAAAGGCATCCCCAGGACTGTCCAGCTCTTCCTGCTCAGCCACAGCCTCTGACATTCCCAGGAGCTGCCTAGCAGGTCCCTGCCATGCTCCTGGCAAAAGCAGAAAAGCAGGAATAATCCAAACTTTAATGACACATCTAGTCCTGTAAGTGTGCTGCCTCTTTAAAACACTGCCTGGTATTTCTGTGCATCCCTGTCTGGAAGGGCTGGAAAAGATTGAGAAGAGAAATAATAAGGAGAAAAGGATCAGTTCAGAAATGAGCAGAGTGGTGAGATTTCTGCTGTCCTGCCCTCCCTGTGCCGAGTCCCCTTCTCCATTCCTGCCCTCCCAAATTGGGAGCAAGGCCAGAAAACCAAAGAGCTGCCCCACGGGTGCCCCAGCGAGGTGCAGCAGAGGCTGAGTCTCTCTCCTGCTCATTGTTCCCCACCCTGGAGCCTTGTCTCCCTGTGATTCCTGGCTGGCTGAGGGCTGGAGCTGTCAGAGCAGGGCCTGGTTTCCATAGCAAACGCAGTGCTGGCAGAGGGAGAGGCTCAGCCCCGCACTCAGCAGAGCTGAGAAGAAAAGCCTTTATTCCCCCACAAGCATGAAGGGCACGGAGAACTCTGATGCCACATGTGGTTTAGATTCCATGAGCTTCTTCAAAGCAGGAGGAGCCTGCGAGCCAGGGCCTGCTGGCAGCTTTTCTCTCCAGTTCCATCCAGGGGTTGAAGCCTTTGCAGTTCCGAGCTGAGTTTTGCTCCCAGTTTATGGATTTGTTGTTCTCCAAAGGATCTGAGGCTATGCCCAGGGGGAGGATGGGCTGCTCCCCATGGAGCACAGAGGGAAACCTGCCCCAGGGCAAAAGGCAGTGAAGGAACCAGGACCTCCTGGCAGGTGTGGGAGGACGGCAGGTGTGGGAGGACGGAGGGGAGATGGAGATGGCCAAGAGCACTGAGTCCTGTGGAAGGCAGGGAAAACAAGGTCCAGGCACGTGAGATGAAGGCCCTGGAAAGCCCCCAGGGAGAGGCTGGGCATTGCCAGGGCCATAGAAGGTGAGAAGAGCCCCTGGATCAGGTGGGGTGGGACACTTCCGTTATGGCTCTGCTCTGTCCCACCCCCCTCCTGGGGACGCTGAGGCTGCACCCAGGGTGTTCCGCCTCCCACAGCAGCCGGGAAAGCAGCACAAGGGGCCACACTGTGCTCCCCCCAGCACTGCAGGGTCGCTGCCACCCTCCAGCACCTCTGCTGCTCGTGCCAAGCTGCCTGCACAGGGACACACCCGTGGGCTTGGCTCTGGCTCCAGGGAAAACGGGAGAGGACACTTCCCACATCCACCTCCTCAAGCACTGTCCAGTTCACAGCGTCTCCTGTGGCTCACCAGTGCTGTGGGGCTGGTGAGCTGTGGTTGTGTGTGTGCATCCAAAGGGCTGGGTTATCTCAGGTCTCCCCTCTGCCATCACGATCACAAACTGCTCCCAGAACCACAGCCCTGCTACCAGCAGCTCCAGTTTTCCTCAAGGATGGGGCTGCAGAGGGCTGGGAGGGGACACTTGTTTAGCTGACAGAGGAGAGGGAGAAGGATCCACTCCCAAGGCCACAAAGGATTACAGAACCCTTTATGGGAATTACTTCTCTGCTCCCCTGTGGCTGGGGATCCCCAGCTTACTTGGCACAGGCTGTGTGCCAGGCAGTCCCCATGGTGTCCCCTGCGAGGCCTTGGGGACTGGGAAGGGCTGGAGGGTGGTGGGGACGTCTTTGCCCGCACAGGGGTGGTTCCACATTCCCAGGGGCACACAGGAATCCATCCTCTCCTGGACTGCTGCTTGGCATGAAGCACTTGTCCCCCAGGAGCAGAGGGATCACCCAGCCAGCCCTGCCCCAGGGCAACTGTGACAGTCCTGTCCTGTCCCCTGCAGGACCTGAGGGCTGTGTCCGTGTCCTCCTGAGTGCGTTCCTGAGCAGAGCAGGCAGAGAGGCCTCCAGCCCTGCTCCAAATGCAGAGATCTGCATTTGCAGTGGACATTAAATCCACAGCCATGATAGAAAAGAAAAACTGTGCTGCAGCCATAAAGCTCCTTCCCTCAGCCAGAGCCCTGGGAGTGCCTGCAGTGGCAGGGACACAGTCCAGGCCAGGAGAGGCTGGAGGGGACACGGGTGACCTCTGAGAGGTCTCACTTTTCTCACAGCTACCCAAGGGCAGGACAAGCACCCAGCTCTTCCCCTGCTGGATTCCCGTCCAGGAATGCACCAGAAAGCTGGGAATGTGCTGGCAAGAATTCCCTCAGCCCCAGCTGCCCCGGGGCTTTTCCCTGGCTCTCAGGTGGTCGGGCACATTCTGCAGGTGGAAGGGACCACTCCGTCTCCCAGCTGGATGCTGGACACTGGCTCTTCCTGCTCCCTCTGCCCTATGAATTCCCTTTCCCATGGGAGCTGGGAACAGCCCATCCTGCAGCCCTGTGCTGGGAACTGACCCCCAGCCCTGGTGCAGAAGGAGAATTCCAAACTCATTTCCAAAGGGTTGGTTAAAGAAAGGCAGTGAAGGAGGGAAGATGTTCTCCTATGTATTAATTAGACACTAAGTAATTTGCTCTAGAGCTACACCAGGAGCACACGAAGAATTACTGCATTAATTAGGGAGTAAATGACCCCGAACTCATCCCTGCCAGGCTCCCAGCCCTGGCAGCCATTTGTCATCAGCAAGGAAAAGCCCCAGGTTTTCAATGCTGAGCAGAACAACGAGCGACCACACACTCAGCACTTCAGAATTCCCCTGCCAGAGCACAGGGAACTTGGCTGTCCCTCTGGAATCAGCCAGAGCCACTCCATGCAACGCTCCCAGCATCTCACACCTTTGATTTTGGGACCAAGAGATTTTTCCTCCAGCTGAAAATCTCTGCAGCAGCACATCAGAGCAATGACCACGGGCAGCTTTCAGTCCTGCACGGCTCATCCCCTGCCAGAGCCTCAGCAGCCTGTGCATTCTTAATTGACAGAATTAGGAAGCTTATTTGAAGAATACTTGAGTCCTCAGAGTCTAATTTCCTGCTGTATAAATAATACATCAGCATCAGCAGGCTCCGGGAAAACCAAATAAATAAATAAATAAACAAAAATAAAGAACCAAAGGAGCCCAGATGAATATTCCAGCTTCCATCACACTGTGAGAAATCCTTTGCAGAGGCTTTTCACAATAGCCCCCAACTGCATTGTACCATTTCTCGCCTTGTCTGCTGCAACCAAGGGGATAGGAGCTGAAAATTATTCTTGGGGGCCTCTCTCTGCAGGCGTGATCGCACCTTGTGATGAGCACAGCGGCGCTGGGCTCGCCAAAATAAACATTCCAGCCTCCCAGAGCCCGGCCTTCGGCTCTACATCCAGGGAAACCTCCACCAGCATTCCCAGGAGACCCTGCAGCCCACAAGGGCTCATGACAAAAAAACCACCATGAATTTCCCAGCCAGTGCCAACTCCCAGTGCTCCCAGTTCAGCTAATGAAGCCCAGACTGGTTTGGGTGGGAAGGGACCATAAAGCTCATCTCATTTCACCTCCCTGCCATGGGCAGGGACACCTTCCACTATCCCAGGTTGCTCCAAGCCCCATCCAGCCTGGCCTTGGACACTGCCAGGGATCCAGGGGCATTCCTGCCCATGGCTGCCCTGGGGCTGGCACAGCCCCAGGAGTTCACATAGCAAGTGCCTGTGTGATTGAATCCATATTCAATGATTGAATCCTGGGCAGGGAGGGGATGAGAACTGCACAGGCATCTGGAGTTCAGGCACATTGCAATCTTTTAGGGCTGAGTTTGAAGCTGCCAGTTCCCTCAGAAGGTCCAGCCCCAGGGTGACAGGGGAGTCTGGGCTATGGGGCTGGAAGGTGCCACTCTGGTCTCCTTGGAACACTCCATGTCCCAGCATCATCCTCTGCTCCTGGGTTCCATCCCAGGAGCTGCGCCACTGCCGAGCAAAGCTGCACTCAGCAGCTGCCGCCCAGATTTACGTGGAATTACTCAGCCCTGGCCCCTCTACATTCTGATTTCATTCTTGCTTCAGTCCCACTCCGCTTTGCAGACACCGCTGAGAGATCCAGGGAACCAGAGAAATCATGGAATGGCCTCAGCTGGAACGGACCTTAAAGCCCATCCAGTCCCACCTCCTTCCATGGGCAGGGACACCTTCCACTATCCCAGGTGGCTCCGTCCAACCTGGCCTTGGACACTTCCAGGGATCCAGGGGCAGCCACAGCTTCTCTGGGCACCCTGTGCCAGGGCCTCCCCATCCTCACAGGGAACAATTCCTTCTTAACATCTGATCTAAATCTCTTCTATTTCAATTCAAAACCATTTCCCCCTTTTCCTGTCCCTGCAAAAGCAGCTCCATGTCCTACAGCCTGGGAAGCACAACAGGCCTGTGAAAGGCTAAAAGGAATTGAGCAGGGGAGCTCCAGAACTTCATGGGAAGTGTTTCCGCAGCACAAATATTTGTATTCTTCTGCTGTGGGGTTTACAAGCACACACTCAACTCCAGCAGGGAGAGCCTGCAAACATAGGCGAGGTTTCTGTGTATTCACCACTTGCTCCTGCCTTTCTCCCTCCCTCTGGCTTCTCCATTGTGTTATCTCCATTTTTTCCTGTGCCTGACCCAGAGAGTTGTGGTTTCTGGCCAGAGAAAATCGCCAGTGGGTGCTCTCACCAGAGGCAAAGCAGCCCCTGAGAAGGGGAGCACACAGGGGTGGCTGGCTGCAGAGTGACCACCCAGACTGTCCCTTTCCTTCCCGGAATCATGGAATCACAGGGTCATTAAGGTTGGAAAAGCTCTATAAGGTCATTGAGTCCAACTGTCAGTGTAACACTGCCAAGGCCACCACTGACCCATGTCCCCAAGTGCCACATCCTTGTTAAAGGGGCTGTTAAATCCCTGCAGGGAT